>SZWC01027689.1:0-15677 GCA_023375785.1 Penium margaritaceum | reverse complement strand
AATGTGGCTTCAATGCACAGTGACCAACCAAAGTATGCATATGTCACTGAACATGACGACATAATTTCACTTCATGTGGTCAACGTTGAAAACGCATAACACGAGTCACAAATGGTCAGAGGGGAAAACAATGCATTTGGAACACTCGTTATCCACTAGGAAGTACAAAGATCTTCAACAAGCAGTGGCACGATATGGTTAGCGTGCATCGTGACCAACCAAAGGATGCATACGTCACTCACTACGACCGAATTAGTCCACTATGTGTGGTCAACACTTACAACTCATAACACGAGTGACAAATGGTCAGAGGGAGAGACAATGGTTTGGGAAGCCTTTGTATTGACTAGAAAGGACAAAGAATTTCAATACGTAGTGGCACGGTGTGGTTAATACGCACACTAAACAACCAAACTAGGCATATGTCACTGATCATGACTACGAATTTCAATATGGGTGGTCAACGTTGACCAACCATAACACGAGTCACAAACGGTCAGGACAGGAAACATTGCTATGGGAACATCGGTTCTCAACTACCAAGTACAACGACCTTCAGTCAGTAGTAGCACGGTGTGGCTACCATGCACAATGACCGACCAAAGTAGGCATATGTACTGCCTTTGACCAAAGAAATCCGCTGTGTGTGGTCAACGTCGACAACGCATAGTACGAGTCACAAATGGACAGAGGGGGAAACAATGGTTTCAAAACACCAAGTATCACATAGCAAGCACAA
Source organism: Penium margaritaceum (assembly GCA_023375785.1). Lineage (NCBI taxonomy): Eukaryota > Viridiplantae > Streptophyta > Zygnematophyceae > Desmidiales > Peniaceae > Penium > Penium margaritaceum. Next base: position 14,938 of record SZWC01027689.1, on the reverse strand, counting down.
GGGCCTTTAGTAGGTTGTCGCACAGTGTGGAGACCATGCACGATGACCAACCAAAGTAGGCATATGTCACTTACCGTGACCAGATAATGTCACTAAGTGTGGTAACTTTGACAACTCACAACACGAGTCACAAATGGTCAGGGTGGAAGGTAATGGTTTGTGAATACTAGTTATCTACTAGCAAGTACAAGTACCTTCAATATGTAGTGGCACAATGTGGCTTCAATGCGCAGTGACCAACCAAAGTATGCATATGTCACTGAACATGACGAAAGAATTTCACTTCATGTGGTCAACGTTGAAAACGCATAACACAAGTCACAAATGGTCAGATGAGAAAACAATGGACTGGGAATACTAGTTATCAACTATGAAGAACAAAGACCTTCAAAAAGCAGTGGCACGGTATGGCTAGCGTGCACACTGACCAACCAAAGGATGCATACGTCACTGACTACGACCGCATAAGTCCACTATAGGTGGTTAACATTGACAACTCATGACACGAGTCACAAATGGTCAGATGGAGAGACAATGGTTTGGGAAGCCTATTTATTGACTAGAAAGGACAAAGAACTTCAATACGTAGTGGCCAATATGCACACCAAACAACCAAACTAGGAATATGACACTGATCATTATCACAAAATTTCAATGTGGGTGGTCAACGTTGACCAACCATAACACGTGTCACAGACGATCAGGAGAGGAAACAGTGCCATGAGAATATTGGTTCTCAAGTACCAAGTACAATGACCTTCAGTCTGTAGTAGCGCGGTGTGGCTACCATGCACAATGACCGACCAAAGTAGGCATATTTAGTGCATTTGACCAAAGAAATCCGCTGGGTGTGGTCCACGTTGACAACTCATACCCAGAGTTACAAATGGTAAGAGGGGGAAACAATGGTTTGGGAACACCAAGTATCACATAGCAAGCACAAGGGGCTTCAATACGTTGTGGCGCGGTGTGGAGACCATGCACGATGACCAACCAAAGAAGGCATATGTCACTGACATGACCAAGTAATGTCACTAAGTGTGGTAAACTTTGACAACTCACAACACGAGTCACAAATGGTCAGGGTGGAAGGTAATGGTTTGTGAATACTAGTTATCTACTAGTAAGTACAAATACCTTCAATATGTAGTGGCAGAATGTGGCTTCAATGCACAATGACTACCCAAAAAATGCATGTTTCACCGACCATGACGAAAGAATTTCACTTCATGTGGTCAACGTTGAAAACGCATAACACGAGTCACAAATGGTCAGAGGGGAAAACAATGGGTTGGGAACACTAGTTATGAACTAGGAAGTACAAAGACCTTCAACAAGCAGTGGCACGGTATGGCTAGCGTGCACAGTGACCAACCAAAGGATGCACACGTCACTGACTACGACCGAATAAGTCCACTATGTGTGGTCAACATTGACAACTCATAACACGAGTCACAAATGGTTAGAGGGAGAGAAAATGGTTTGGGAAGCCTATGTAGTGACTATAAAGGACAAAGAACTTCAATACGTAGTGGCATGGTGTTGCTAATATGCACACCAAACAACCAAACTAGGCATATGTCACCAATCATGACCACATAATTTCAATATGGGTGGTCAACGTTGACCAATCATAACACAAGTAACAATCGGTCAGGACAGAAAACAATGCTATGCGAATATCAGTTCTCAATTACCTAGTACAACGACCTTCATTCAGTAGTAGCACGGTGTGGCTACCATGTACAATGACCAACGAAAGTAGGCATATGTACTGCCTGTGACCAAAGAAATCCGTAATGTGTGGTCAACGTTGACAACTCATAATGCAAGTCACAAGTGGTTAGAGGGGGAAACAATGGTTTGGGAACACCAAGTATCACATAGCAAGCACAAGGGGCTTCAATACATTGTGGCACGGTGTGGAGACCATGCACGATTACCAACCAAAGTAGGCATATGTCACTGACCATGACCAAATAATGTCACAAAGTGTGGTAAACTTTGACAGCTCACAGCATGAGTCACAAAAGGTCAGGGTGGAAGGTAATGGTTTATGAATACTAGTTATCTACTAGCAAGTACAAATACCTTCTATATGTAGTGGCACAATGTGGCTTCAATGCATAGTGAAGAACCAAAGTATGCATATGTCACTAAACATGACGAAAGAATTTCACTTCATGTGGTCAACGTTGAAAACACATAACACGAGTCACAAATGGTCAGAGGGGAAAACAATGGATTGGGAACACTAGTTATCAACTAGGAAGTACAAAGACCTTCAACAAGAAGTGGCACGGTATGGCTAGCGTGCATAGTGACCAACGAAGGGATGCATACGTCACCGACTACGACGGAATAAGTCCACTACGTGTGGTCAACATTGACAACTCATAACACGAGTCACAAATGGTCAGAGGGAGAAACAATGGTTTGGTAAGCCTATGTATTGACTAGAAAGTACAAAGAACTTCAATACGTAGTGGCACGGTGTGGCCAATATGCACACCAAACAACCAAACTAGGCATGTTTCACTGATCATGACCACAGAATTTCAATATGGGTGGTCAACGTTGACCAACCATAACACGAGTCACAAATGGTGAGCACATGAAACAATGCTATGAGAATATCCGTTCTCAACTACCAAGTACAACGACCTTCAGTCAGTAGTAGCGCGGTGTCGCTACCATGTACAATGACCGACCAAAGGAGGCATATGTACTGCCTTTGACCAAAGAAATCCGCTGTGTGTGGTCAATGTTGACAACTGATAATACGAGTCACAAATGGTCAGAGGCGGAAACAATGGTTTGGGAATACAAAGTATCACATAGCAAGCACAAGGATCTTCAATATGTTGTGGCACAGTGTGGAGACCATGCACGATGACCAACCAAAGAAGGCATATGTCACTGACCATGACTTAACAATGTCACTAAGTGTGGTAACCTTTGACAGTGCACAAAACGAGTCACAAATGGTCAGGGTGGAAGGTAATGGTTTGTGAATACTACTTATCTACTAGCAAGTACAAATACATTCAACATGTAGTGGCACGATGGGGCCTCAATGCACACTGACCAACCAAAGTATGCATATGTCACTAACCATGACGAACAAATTTCACTTATGTGGTCAACGTTGAAAACGCATAACACGAGTCACAAATGGTAAGAGGGGAAAACAATGGATTGGGGACACTAGTTATCAACAAGCAAGTACAAAGACCGTAAACAAGCAGTGGCATAGTATGGCTAGCGTGAACAGCGACCAACCAAAGGATGCATACGTCACTGACTACGACCGAATAAGTCCACTATGTGTGGTCAACATTGACAACTCATAACACGAGTCACAAATGGTCAGAGGGAGATATAATGGTTTGGGAAGCCTATGTATTGACTAGAAAGGACAAAGAACTTCAATACGTAGTGGCATGGTGTGGCTAATATGCACACCAAGCAACCAAACTAGGCATATGTCACTGATCATGACCACAAAATTTCAATAAGGGTGGTCAACGTTGACCAACCATAACACGAGTCACAAACGGGCAGGACTGGAAACAATGCTATGGTAATATAGGCTCTCAACTACCAAGTACAACAACCTTCAGTCAGTAGTAGCACGGTGTGGCTACCATGCACAATGACCGATCAAAGTAGGCATATGTACTGCCTTTGACCAAAGAAATCCGCTGTGTGTGGTCAACGTTGACAACTCATAATATGAATAACAAATGGTCAGAGGGGGGAAACAACGGTTTGGGAACTCCAAGTATCACGTAGCAAGCACAAGGGGCTTCAATACGTTGTGGCACGGTGTGGAGACCATGCAAGATGACCAACCAAAGTAGGCATATGTCACTGGCTATGACCAAGTAATGTCACTAAGTGTGGTAAACTTTGACAACTCAGAACACGAGTCACGAATGGTCAGGGTGGAAGGTAATGGTTTGTGAATACTAGTTATCTACTAGCAAGTACAAATACCTTCAATATGTAGTGGCACAACGTGGCTTCAATGCACAGTGACCAACCAAAGCATGCATATGTCTTCTACCATGACGAACAAATTTCACTTAATGTGGTCATTGTTGAAAACGCATAAGACTAGTCCCAAATGGTCAAAGGGGAAAACCATGGATTGGGAAGCCTATGTATTGGCTATAAAGGACAACGAACTTCAATACGTAGTGGCACGGTGTGGCTAACATGCACACCAAGCAATCAAACTAGGCATATGTCACTGATCATAACCAGAGAATTTCAATATGGGTGGTCAACGCTGACCAACCATAACACGAGTCACAAACGGTCAGGAGAGGAAACAATACTATGAGAATATCGGTGCTCAACTACCAAGTACAATGACCTTCAGTCAGTAGTAGCTCGGTGTGGCTACCATGCACAATGTCCGACCAAAGTAGGCATATCAACTGCCTTCGACCAAAGAAATATGCAGTGTGTGGTCCGCGTTGACAACTCATCATACGAGTCACAAATGGTCAGAGGGGGAAACAATGGTTTGGGAACACCATGTATCAAATAGCAAGCACACGAGGCTTCAATACGTTGTGGCACGGTGTGGGGACAATGCATGACGACCAACCAAAGTAGGCATATGTCACTGACCATGACCAAAAAATGTCACTAAGTGTGGTAAACTTTGACAACTCACAACACGAGTCACAAATGGTCAGGGTGGGAGGTAATGGTTTGTGAATACTAGTTATCTACTAGCAAGTACGAATACCTTCAATATGTAGTGGCACAGTGTGGCTTCAATGCACTGTGACCACCCAAAGTATACATATGTCACTGACCATGACGACAAAATTTCACTTCATGTGGTCAACGTTGAAAACGCATAACACGATTCACAAATGGCCAGAGGGGAAAGCAATGGGTTGGGAAAACTAGTTATCAACTAGCAAGTACAAAGACCTTCAACAAGCAGTGGCACGGTATGGCTAGCGTGCACAGTGACCAACCAAAGGATGCATACGTCACTGACTACGACCGAATAATCTACTATGTGTGCTCAACATTGACAACTCATAATACGAGTCACAAATGGTCACAGGGAGAGAAAACGGTTTAAGAAGCCTATGTATTGACTAGAAAGGACAAAGAACTTCAATACGCAATGGCACACTGTGGCTAATATGCACAGCAAACAACCAAACTAGGCTTATGTCACTGATCATGACCACAAAATTTCAATATGGGTGGTCAACGTTGACCAACCATAACACGAGTCACAAACGGTCAGGACATGAAACAATGCTATGGGAATATCTGTTCTCAACTACCAAGTACAATGACCTTTAGTGAGTAGTAGCACGATGTGGCTACCATGCAAAATGACCGACCAAAGTAGGCATATGCATTGCCTATGACCAAACAATTCAGCTTTGTGTGGTCAACGTTGACAACTCATAATACGAGTCACAAATGGTCTGAGGGGGAAACAATGGTTTAGGAACACCAACTATCACAAATCAAGCACAAGGGGCTTCAATACGTTGTGGCACGGTGTGGAGACCATGCACGACGACCAACCAAAGTAGGCATATGTCACTGACCATGACCAAGTAATGTCACTAAGTGTGGTGATTTTTGACAACTCACAACACGAGTCACAAATGGTCAGGGTGGAATGTAATGGTTTGTGAATACTAGTTATCTACTAGCAAGTACAAATACCTTCAATATGCAGTGGTACAATGTGGCTTCAATGCACAGTGACCACCTTAAGTATGCATATGTCACTGACCATGACGAAAGAATCTCACTTCATGTGGTCAACGTTGAAAACGCATAACACGAGTCACAAATGTTCAGAGGGGAAAAAAATGGGTTGGGAACAATAGTTATCAACTAGGAAGTACAAAGACCTTTAACAAGCAGTGGCATAACAATAGTTATCAACTAGGAAGTACAAAGACCTTCAACAACATTGACCAACCATAACACGAGTCACAAATGGTCAGGACAGGAAACAATGCTATGGGAATATCGGTTCTCAACTACCAAGTACAACGACCTTCATTCAATAGTAGCACGCTGTGGCTACCATGTACAATGAGCGACCAAAGTAGGCATATGTACTGCCTTTGACCAAAGAAATTTGCTGTGTGTGGTGAAGGTTGACAGCTCAAAATACGAATTACAAATGGTCAGAGGGAGAAACAATGGTTTGAGAACACCAAGCATCACATAGCAAGCACGAAGGGGCTTCAATAGGTTGTGGCACGGTGTGGAGACCATGCACGATGACCAAACAAAGTAGGAATATGTCACAGACCATGACCAAATAAAATCACTAAGTGTGGTAAACTTTGACACCTGACAACACGAGTCACAAATGGTCAGGGTGGAAGGTAATGGTTTGTGAATACTAGTCATATACTAGCAAGTACAAATACCTTCAATATGTAGTGGCACAATGTGGCTTTCCTGCACAGTGACCAACCAAAGTATGCATATGTCACTGAACATGACGAAAGAGTTTCACTTCATGTGGTCAATGTTGAAAACGCATGATACGAGTCACAAATGGTCAGAGGGACAAACAATGGAGTGGGAACACTAGTTATCAACTAGGAGGTACAAAGACCTTCAACAAGCAGTGACACAGCATGGCTAGCGTACACAGTGACCAACCAAAGGATGCATACGTCACTGACTACGACCGAATAAGTCAACTATGTGTGGTCAACATTGACAACTCATAACATGAGTCACAAATGGTCAGAGGGAGATACAATGGTTTGCGAAGCCTATGTATTGACTAGAAAGGACAAAGAACTTCAATACGTAGTGGCACGGTGTGGCTAATATGCACACAAAACAACCAAACTAGGCATATGTCACTGATCATGATAACAGAATTTCAATATGGGTGGTCAACGTTGACCAACCATAACACGAGTCACAAACGGGCAGGGCAGGAAACAATGCTATGGGAATATCGTTTCTCAACTACCAAGTACAATGACCTTCAGTCAGTAGTAGCACGGTGACGCTACCATGAATAATGACCGACCAAAGTAGGCATATTTACTGCCTTTGACCAAAGAAATCCGCTGTGTGTGGTCCACGTTGACAACTCATGATACGAGTCACAAATGGTCAGAGGGGGAAAAAATGGTTTAGGAACACCACATATCAAATAGCAAGCACAAGGGACTTCAATACATTGTAGCACGGTGTGGGGACCATGCACGATGACCAACCAAAGTAGGCATATTTCACCGACCATGACCAAATAATGTCACTAAGTGTGGTAAACGTTGACAACTCACAACACGAGTCACAAATGGTCTGGGTGAAAGGTAATGGTTTGTGAATACTAGTTATCTACTAGCAAGCACAAATACCTTCAATATGTATTGGCACAATGTGGTTTCAATGCATAGTGACCACCCAAAGTATGCATATGTCACTGACCATAACGAAAGAATTTCACTTCATGTGGTCAACGTTGAAAACGCATAACACGAGTCACAAATGGTCAGAGGGGAAAACAATGGGTCGGGAACACTAGTTATTAACTAGGAAGTACAACCACCTTCAACAAGCCGTGGCACGGTATGGCTAGCGTGCACAGTGACCAACCAAAGGATGCATTCGTCACTGACTACGACCGAATAAGTCCACTATGTGTAGTCAACACTGACAACTTATAACATGATTCACAAATGGTCAGAGGGAGAGAAAATGGTTTTGAAAGCCTATGTATTGACTAGAAAGGACAAAAAACTTTAATAAATAGTGGCACGATGAGGCTAATATGCACACCAAAGAATCAAACTAGGCATATGTCACTGATAATGACCACATAATTTCAATATGGGTGGTCAATGTTGACCAACCATAACACGAATCACAAACGGTCAGGACAGGAAACAATGCTATGGGAATATCGGTTCTCAACTACCAAGTACAACAACCTTCATTCAGTAGTAGCACAGTGTGGCTACCATGCACAATGACCAACCAAAGTAGGCATATGTACTGCCTTTGACCAAAGAAATCTGCTGTGTGTGGTCAACCTTGACAACACATAATACGAGTCACAAATGGTCAGAGGGGGAAACAATGGTTTGGGAACACCAAGTATCACATAGCAAGCACAACGCGCTTCAATACGTTGTGGCACGGTGTGGATAACATGCACGATGACCAACCAAAGTAGGCATATGTCACTGACCATGACCAAGTAATGTCACTAAGTGTGGTAAACTTTGACAACTCACAACACGAGTCACAAATAGTCAGGTTGAAAGGTAATGGTTTGTGAATGCTAGTTATCTACTAGAAAGTACAAATACCTTCAATATGCAGTGGCACATTGTGGCTTCAATGCACAGTGACCAACCAAAGTATGCATATGTCACTAACCATGACGAACAATTATCACTTCATGTGGTCAACGTTGAAAACGCATAACATGAGTCAAAAATGGTCAGAGGGGAAAGCAATGGATTGGGAACACTAGTTATCAACTAGCAAGTACAAAGACCTTCAACAAGCAGTGGCATGGTATGGCTAGCGTGCATAGTGACCAACCAAAGGATGCATACGTCACTGACTACCACCGAATATGTCCACTATGTGTGGTCAACATTGACAACTCATAACACAAGTCACAAATGGTCAAAGGGAGAGAAAATGGTTTGGGCAGCCTATGTATTGAGTAGACATGACAAAGAACTTCAATACGTAGTGGCACGGTGTGGCTAATATGCACACCAAACAACCAATCTAGGCATATGTCTTTGATCATGACCACAAAATTTCAATATAGGTGGTCAACGTTGACAAACCATAACACGAGTCACAAACGGTCAAGACAGGAAACAATGCTATGGGAATATTGGTTCTCAACTACCAAGTACAACGACCTTCATTCAGTAGTAGCACGGTGTAGCTACCATGTACAATGACCGACCAAAGTAGGCATATGTACTGCCTTTGACCAAAGAAATCCGCTGTGTGTGGTCAATGTTGACAACTCATAATATGAGTCACAAATGGTCAGAGGGGGAAACAATGGTTTTGCAACACCAAGTACCGCATGGCAAGCACAAGGGGCTTCAATAAGTTGTGGCACGGTGTGGAGACCAGGCACGATGACCAACCAAAGTAGACATATGTCACTGACCATGACCAAATAATGTCACCAAGTGTGGTAAACGTTGACAACTCACAACACGAGTCACAAATGGTCAGGGTGGAAGGTATTGGTTTGTGAATACTAGTTATCTACTAGCAAGAACAAATACTTTCAATATGTTGCAGCACAATGTGGATTCAATGCAATGTGACCAACCAAAGTATGCATATGTCACTGAACATGACGAACGAATTTCACTTCATGTGGTCAACATTGAAAGAATATAACACGAGTCACAAATGGTCAGAAGGGAAAACAATGGATTAGGAACACTAGTTATGAACTAGGAAGTACAAAGACCTTCAAAAAGCAGTGGCACGGTATGGCTAGCGTGCACAGTGACCAACCAAAGGATGCATACATCACTGACTACGACCAAATAAGTCCACTATGTGTGGTCAACATTGAAAACTCTCAACACGAGTGACAAATGGTCGGAGGGAGATACAATGGTTTGGGAAGCCTATGTATTGACTAGAAAGGACAAAGAACTTCAATACGTAGTGGCACGGTGTGGCTATTATGCACACCAAACAACCAAGCTAGGCATATGTCACTGATCATGACCAAAGAATTTCAATATGGGTGGTCAACGTTGACCAACCATAACACGAGTCACAAACGGTGAGGACAGGAAACAATGCTATGGGAATATTGGTTCTCAACTACGAAGTACAACGACCTTCAATCAGTAGTAGCGCGGTGTGGCTTCCATGAACAATGACCGACCAACGTTTTCATATGGACTGCCTTTGACCAAAGAAATCCGCTGTGTGTGGTCAACGTTGACAACTCATAATACGAGTCACAAATGGTCAGAGGGGGAAACAATGGTTTGGGAACACCAAGTATAACATTGCAAGCAAAAGGGGCTTCAAAATGTTGTGGCACGGTGTGGAGACCATGCTCAATGACCAACCAAAGTAGGCATATGCCACTGACCATGACCAAGTAATGTCACTAAGTGTGGTAAACTTTGACAACTCACAACACGAGTCACAAATGGTCAGGGTGGAAGGTAATGTTTTGTGAATACTAGTTATCTACTAGCAAGTACAAATACCTTCAATATGTAGTGGCACAATGGCGCTTCAATGGACAGTGACCAACCAAAGTATGCATATGTCACTAACAATGACGAACACATTCCACTTCATGTGGTCAACGTTGAAAACGCATAACAAGAGTCACAAATGGTCACAGGGGAAAACAGTGGATTGGGAAGCCTATGGGTTGGCTAGAAAGGACAAAGAACTTCAATATTTAGTGGCACGGTGGGGCTAATATGCACACCAAACAATCAAACTAGGCATATGTCACTGATCATGACCAGATGATTTCAATATGGGTGGTCAACAATGACCAACCATAACACGAGTCACAAACGGTCAGGAGAGGAAACTATTCTATGAGAATATCGGTTCTCAACTACCGAGTACAATGACCTTCAGTCTGTAGTAGCGGGGTGTGGCTACCATGCAGAATGACCGACCAAAGTAGGTATGTTTACTGACTTTGACCAAAGAAATCCGCGGTGTGTGGTCGACGTTTACGACTCATAAAACGAGTCCAAATGGTCAGAGGGGGAAACAATGGTTTGGGAACACCACGTATCACGTAGCAAGCACAAGGGACTTCAATACATTGTGGCACGGTGTGGGGACCATGCACGATCACCAACCAAAGTAGGCATATGTCACTAACCATGACCAAATAATGTCACTAAGTGTGGTAAGCTTTGACAACTCACAACACGAGTCACAGATGGTCAGAGTTGAAGGTAATGGTTTATAAATACTAGTTATCTACAATCAAGTACAAATACCTTCAATATGTAGTGGCACCATGTGGCTTCTATGCACAGTGACCACCCAAAGTATGCATATGTCACTGACCATGACGAAAGAATTTCACTTCATGTGGTCAACGTTGAAAACGCACCTCACGAGCCACAAATGGTCAGAGGAAAAAACAATGGGTTGCGAACACTAGTTATGAGCTAGAAAATACAAAGACCTTCAGCAAGCAGTGGCATGGTATGGCTAGCGTGCACACAGACCAACCAATGGATGCATACGTCACTTACTTCAGCCGAATAAGTCCACTATGTGTGGTCAATATTGACAACTCATAACACGAGTAACAAATGGTCATAGGGAGATTAAATGGTTTGGGAAGCCTATGCATTCACTAGAACGGACAAAGAACTTCAATACATAGTGGCACGGTGTGGCTAATATGCACACCAAACAACCAAACTAGGCATATGTCACTGACCATGTCCACATGATTTCAATATGGTAGGTCAACGTTGACCAACCATAACATGAGTCACAAACGGCCAGGACAGGAAACAATGCCATGGGAATATTGGTTATCAACTGCCAAGTAAAACAACCTTTTACTCAGTAATAGCACGGTGTGGCTACCATGTACAATGACGGACCAAAATAGGCATTTGTACTGCCTTTGACCAAGGAAATCCGCCGTGTGTGGTCATCGTTGACAACTCATAATACGAGTCACAAATGGTCAGAGGTTGAAACAATGGTTTGGGAACACCAAGTATCACATAGAAAGCACAAGGGACCTCAATACGTTTTCGCACTGTGTGGAGACCATGCAGGATGACCAACCAAAGTAGGCATATGTCACTGACCATGACCAAATAATGTCACGAAGTGTAGTAAACTTTGACAACTCACAACACGAGTCACAAATGGTCAGGGTGGAAGGTAATGGTTTGTGAATACTAGTTATCTACTAGCAAATACAAATACCTTCAATATGTAGTGGTACAATGTGGCTTCTATGCACACTGACCAACCAAAGCATGCATGTATCACTAACCATGACAAGTAAATATCACTTCATGTGGTCAACGTTGAACACGCATAACACGAGTCACAAATGGTCAGAGGGGAAAACAATGGATTGGGAAGCCTATGTATTGGCTAGAAAGGACAAAGAACTTCAATGTGTAGTGGCACGGTGTGGGTTACATGCACACCAAACAATCAAACTAGGCATATGTCACTGATCATGGCCAGAGAATTTCAATATGGGTGGTCAACGTTGACCAACCATAAGACGAGTCACAAACGGTCAAGGGAGGAAACAATGTTATGAAATCATCGGTTCTCAAATACCAAGTACAATGACGTTCAATCAATAGTAGCGCGGTGTGGCTACGATGCACAATGACCGACCAAGGTAGGTATAATTACTGCCTTTGACCAAAGAAATCCGCTGTGTGTGGTCCACGTTGACAACTCATAATACGAGTCACAAATGGTCAGAGGGGGGAAACAATGGTTTGGCAACACCACGTATCACATAGAAAGCACAAGGGGCTTCAATACGTTGTAGCACGGCGTGGGGACCATGCACGATGACCAACCAAAGTAGGCATATGTCACTGACCATGACCAAATAATGTCACTACGTGTGGTAAACTTTAACAACTCACAACACGAGTCACAAATGGTCAAGGTGGAAGGTAATGGTTTGTGAATACTAATCATCTACTAGCAAGTACAAATATCTTCAACATGTAGTGGCACAATGTGGCTTCAATGCACAGTGACCAACCAAGGTATGCATATGTCACTGAAAATGACGAAAGAATTTCACTTCATGTGGTCAACGTTGAAAACGCATAACACGAGTCACAAATGGTCAAAGGGGAAAACAATGGATTGGGAACACTGGTTATCAACTAGGAAGTACAAAGACCTTCTATTAGCTACTGAGCTAACCACCTCTGGCAGAGAAGCCGCAAAACCGAAAAGCTCACAAAGGTTTTTAGGCCTTCTTCCTTTGTTGACATGTGTCATGCACCCCAAACTTAATCAGGCATACACTTCACCTTCAAGAGTACTAACGCCTTAGCATTACATCTCAAGAAGAGCTTAAGTCGTCAATACGCAAGAGAGCATCAAGCAAGGGTTGATTTATCAGCATGCAAGACAAGTCCTTTTATAGCTGTCCGTTCTGTCCTGGAGCTCAAAAGCACATTCCTGGGAAGTGGCCTGAACGAGCCACATCACCAATAGACTTGCACTGTGGGCTTGACACATAAGCATCCTAGTGTCAAGGTGACAGACCAACCATGTAGCGTTCAAGAAGCTACGGACTTTCTTTCTTGGAAGCTTCCACAGCAAACAAGATATGCATGGGGCTAGGATCGACCTCGTGACCTCTCACTTGGCCAAATCAACAAAATGGCCAATGTAACCACTCACCCACATGGTGTACTCGCAGGTCATATCTCACAAGAGACAGAGCATAGTTGATTCACACTACAACGGATCTAGGGGTCATACCTCCACAGGAGGAAGAGCATTCCTGATCCGTCCTACAACACTGAACAAGGGGCAAAAACATTCAACAAATCTCTCCCTTGCACCTTGCGTCAGAGACCATCATCATTCGTCATCACTTGGTTTGACCATGCGGGCACCTTGCCTGCCCGCCTGGTGGAGATCCTTGTCCAGTGGCTTTGTAAGCATCTCAGCCCGGTTCAGCTTGGTGCCGACATACTCGAGCTCCACTGTCTGTTTGTAGACCATGTCTCGAGCGTAGTGGTAGCGGATCTCGATGTGCTTTGTGCGCCTGGACAGGACGGGGTTCTTTGACATGTCAATGGCACTCATGTTGTCAATCTTGATGACCGTCGCCGTTGCCTGTGGTGCCTTCATCTCGGATAGCAAGCTTTGTAGCCACTGCATCTCTTTAAACACCTCAGCCAAGGCGATGTACTCAGCTTCAGCTGTTGACAAAGAGACACATTCCTACTTGCGACTTGCCCAACTGACTACACCTCCATTCAACATGCACACAAAGCCGGAGGTAGATTTTCTGTCATCGATGTTCCCTCCCCAATCAGCATCAGTGTAGCACATGAGACGGAGTGATGCGGATCCAGCGATGCCTCCAAACTGGAGCCCCACGTGCCGCGTCCCCTGAAGGTAGCACATGATGCGCTTCACGGCCTGCCAGTGAAGTGGACCAGGATTGGCCACAAACCGGCTCACCTGCCCAACAGCATGGGCTATATCTGGTCGGGTGGCCACCATGGCATACATCAGACTGCCTACTGCAGACTGATATGGGATGCTCAGCATGTCAGTTTTCTCCGCTTCGTTCGATGGGGACATGGAGGTGGAGAGTTTGCACTCCGAGCTCATGGGTGTGCTAGCAGGTTTGCAATCTGCCATGTCGTATTGTTTGAGGATGGAGTCGATGTATTTTGTCTGGTTCAGGCTGATGGTACCTGCTGCTCTGTCGCCCTTGATTGCAATTTTAAGATAGAAGTCAAGAGGACCCATGTCCTTCATCTTGAATCTGCTACTCAGCTGCCCCTTGAGATCGTCTAGCAGCTGCGTTGAAGAGGAGCATAGAATCAGGTCATCAACGTACAAGGCGACCAACATAGTCCCTTTGTCACTCTCATGCACGTACATGCTAGGGTCATTGTCGCAGTGCATGAAGGACTCCTTGGCCATGAAGGTGTCCATCTCCTAGTACCAAAGTCTTGGCGCTTGTTTTAGCCCATAGAGTGCCTTCACAAATCTACATACCTTGCCCTGAGGAGCAACAACCCCCTCCGGAACCTCCACCAATACCTCCTTGTCAAGTTTGCCGTAAAGGAAGGCTGTCTTGACATCCATCTGGTGGACCTCCATGTTCTCAGCAGCAGCAATGGCGAGCATTGACCGGATGGAGGCAAACGTCACAACTGGGGCA
>SZWC01027687.1:0-15293 GCA_023375785.1 Penium margaritaceum | reverse complement strand
GAGAGAGAGAGAGAGAGAGAGAGAGAGAGAGAGATGGAGAGATAGAGAGAGAGGGAGAGAGAGAGAGAGAGTGAGAGAGAGAGAGAGAGAGGTTTGAATGTGCAGAGAGGGAAGGAAAGAGAGGGAAAGAGAGAAATGGCTAAAGAGAGAAATGGGTAAAGAAATGGAGAGAGGGGGTAGAAAGAGAGGGAGAACAAAGGGAAGGGATAGAGTGGGAAGTGTAGATAAAGGGAAAGGGAAATGTATGGTTTGAGAGGGGAAAAGAGAGTAGAAAAGATAGAAAACAATGCATGAGTTCACAATTCGTGTGTGCACTTCTTGTGGAATGTATAGTGTTAGTGCATGGTGTTGGAGCGCACTCGAGGAGTTCACTAGAAATCCAGTGTGTGATTTCCTCACCATTGGGCATATATGGACTTGGGTCCGCCGTCCCACTCCTGATGGGTCAGGGCTAGCCCTTTCCTAATCAGGCTTACTAGACGTCCCCTCCCTAGACCCCTTTCTTCCAGCGCGTGGATGGGCAACACTACCCATTCCCTCAGCATCCGATTCTGATGACTCCGACACCCCACTTGAGCGGATACCCCTCACCTCCTGGTCCAGGGTGGCAGCACGCGCCAGGCTCTACGCCTCGGGGTCCGCTGAAGAGTCATGGAGTTCAGGGTCCTTTGCAGGGCCCCCCGAACACAACCACTCCCCTCATGCAGCCGCAGCAGAGCCAAACCCCCCCATATCACTCAGCGCATTAGACGCAGTCCAACGAGTATTGGAGCGCAGACACGCAACAGGGATCCGCGCCGGCAATGCAGAGTCTGTCCCACCACACGGGACAAACCTCCGCGGGAACACCGCCGACGGGATATCAGGTACACCAGACGCAGTCAGGGACGACCGGCCAGCCACACGGTCACGATCCACCAGCAGCCGCCGCCTGTGTTACCTATGCAGCTCCGGCATCCATCTCCACCACCAATGTCCCTCCCGCTTCCCGGTCCCCCACTCAGACCCAAATCATCGCGGGGGCCACTAACTGCAGCATGGTTCCCCTGCCTCGGTTCATTCGGACTGACTCAGCTCACCCGCCGCGGCTGGACACCTTCACCGGCGCAGCAGGCGAGGATCCATGACAGTGGCTTCACCAGATAGCCGTGCAAGCTGCCATTGGCTGCATTCCAGCTGATCTTATGGAAGCCACGACTGAGCTACATCTGCAAGGTGTCGCAGCAGATTGGTACAATGTACGGAAACCTTTCGCCACATACGAGGATTTTGGAAATGCCCTCATCGCGCGATTCCGGCCTCTCACAATGGAGGAAGCACTTTCCAAGATCGAGAAGAATGTCATGAAACCAGGAGACGACATCCAACGCTATGTGGATAAGTTCCTCCTTTGGTCCACAGTTTCCAAGAGCCCGGAAGGTGAAGGCATCTCCCTTTGGGTCCTGCTACAAAACCTGATCCATGCGCTCCTGGATGAAATCAGCACACATATGAATCCACGGAAGTACCGTTGCTTGTAGGAAGCAGCAGTTGACGCCACAGACAGATACAAGCAGCTCCGCACTACGAGGCAACAATCATCCTCCACAGAAGGGGCAGCAGCGGTTGGAGGCACAGTGCGCGGCAATCCTCCACCACCCAAGGCCTGTCACGTTTGTGGCAGCCTCGAACATCTTCAGGCACACTACCTACGACGCCGAAGGGAGCAGGTCCCTCCTGCACAGCATCCAGGGACAGAGCAACGGTGCCAATATGACGCGGAACGAAACCGCCAGTGGAACGAGCACCCGCAACCACATCAGCACCCACAAGGAGCTACTGACATGCACGGGGCTGCTGCGGTAGTGGTGCCCAATCAGCAGGGGCCTCTTCTCCCAACTCTAGTGCCTAATCCAGCCGCTCCTGGATCAAATGCAGCTGGTGCCGCTGGAGCACGGAATGTTTGATTCGGCATGATGATGGGCGATGATGAAACCACAGAACAGCCACCAATGGAACAGGAGCAACAACAAATCGACGCGGCATGAGCAACTGGGTTGGTGGGATGGACGTTAAGAGAGGCAATGGATATCCAGAGGGCGCTCCGCCAACATGAGGAACAACAAGATGCTATCTTATGGGAGACGACTGCTGCACAATCAGTACGGCCGCTTCTTGACCGTGAGGGGGCGGTGGTAACATCCATACAAGCACCAACGGAGCAACCAGCCATCCCGGAAGACAAGGATACTCCAGCACAAACAACCCCAACGGCAACATCCCCATCAGCCGTGACGCTTCCTCCTGTCTCTCATGTGCCCTCAAATCCGATGGAGGCCCTCCTCACCTGGCATGTCGCCATTGTCGCCTTCCTTGAATATCTTCAACTTCATCCTGAGATAGCAACAGAGCTCGATGCGTGTTTCCGCAAGGCAGATCAGCGCCTTGCTCCAGTGGACATTCAACTCCGCTGCGAACACCTGACGCCTACCGGCACACAGAACACTCGCAAGATCAAGGTGGATCCCGTGGTACGCATCTCCCTCAACGAGATTGTCTGGGGATTGGCTCCCCAACCATTGGAACCACCGCGGCAGCATGACACCTCCTATGAGGTGGTGTGCTGCAAAGTTTGGATCCTGGGTAAAAAATTCCTTACCATTATTGACACAGGTGCCACTTACACCACCGTCGCTCTCCGCGTCCTTGCTGCGGTTGGATGGGCGAACCGGGTCCCTCCCACACGAAACATCTTCAGCAACGCGTTGGGTGGCTTTGACGTGGGGGAGGATGAGTTATGCGACCTCCCAATCCAAATTGAAATACTCCATGAACCCCTGACGCTACAGGTTACCCGTGGGCAGACATACGATATGCTCATCGACACAGATTACCTGGTGTCGTGCCATGCCAGCCTCATCTTCAGCATGGGTGTCATGGAGCTGATATAAGTGGAAGGAGACAAAGAGTATGCCCTCATCACGGTGGCACCACGAACGGCCCTTCCTGTGTGGCCACCATTAGCCCTCAGGCTACGCGCTAGGAGGATGCACTCGCACACAGTATCCTTCCACCACCACAATCGCCACAAGAACGTGAATCCTTCGCGGGCAGGGTGCAATTGCCTCATTCCCGCACACAAAGTGCACGAGAGCTTCCGCGTGCAGGGGAAGGAGTCCCGGATGAGGCACTTGAGGCATTCACGGAGTGGAGCACGCAGGTGGTGGTGGCAGAAGCAGACTTGGCCAGCGCGGAAGTTGGTACCCATGCAACCCTCCTTGGCTATTGGCAACAGGGGCAATCCAACATGGGTGACGGATATGAGGAAGATGAAGACTTGTTCCCGCCAAAGCCATCCGCGGACCCAGCTCCACCAGCCCCCTTTGACCACATGCTCCATGAGCAGCTGACACCGGAACAAAGCCAACAGGTACGGCAGCTGCTACAGCAACACGCGGAAGTCTTTGCAGGTGCCACATCTGAGATTTGCACGGTAGATGCCTACCACGTCATCAACACGGGTGATGCACAGCCAATGAAGCAAAAGGTCCGCCACATCCTCCCCAACCAGTAGCAGATTGTGTTGGATGGACTAAAGAACTCAAAGATCAAGGGGTAGTTATCCCTATCAGTGGTCCTTGTCAAGCAAACCTAGTCATTATCGGGAAGCCGGACGGTAGCAAGCGCTTCTGTGTGAACTTCTGCGATCTCAACCATGTCACGGAAGAAGACGCCTATCCCATGCCGCTCACTGTGGACATCCAGGAGCGGCATAAGGGCCGCAGTTGGTTTGCGAAGGTGGATGTCAAGTCTGCGTTCCATGCTATCCCGATGCACCCTAACTCGGTTCCCAAGACCGCGTTTGTCACCCCTGAGGGTCTCTATGCCTTTACCCGCATGCCCTTTGGCCTCCGTAACACCAGCGCCACATTTCAGCGTGTCATGGATACCACCCTCCGCCAACTCCCCAATGTCAGCTGCTACATTGATGATATTCTGGTTGCGGCTCATTCCTTTGAAGAGCTCCTCGTGTCCTTGGATGCGGTGTTTCTCGCTCTTCACCGTACCAATCTCATACTCAAACCTGCAAAGTGCATGGAGTTCCTCAGATTCATCATGAGCGCGAAAGGCATGACAACAGATCCAGAGAAGATTTTTACGGTCAAGGAATGGCGACAACCCATCTCTGCAGGGCAAGTCAAGATCTTCTTGGGTTTTGTCTCATTCTACCGGCAGTTTGTTTGTGATCACGCAAAGATTGATCGCCCACTCCAGCAGCTGACGCATCAGGATGTGGAATTCATCTGGACGGCCGCGTGTCAAACCGCTTGGGAGGAAATCAAGAGCCGCCTGATCACGGCGCCAATGTTGGAATTTCTTGACTTTAACCTACCCTTCATCATCACAACGGATTGGTCTCGCAAGGGCCTGGGTGCCATCCTGTTCCAGGAAGTGGAGCATAAAGTCCAGAGGATTATTACCTATGCCAGTCGGGCCCTCAACGATGCGGAGAGTAAGTATTTGCCAGTCAAGGGCGAGTGCCTGGCCGTTCTCTTGGCACTGGCCCACTTCCGCGACTACATCAAGAACGGAAAACTCTTCACCATCTACATGGATCATCAGGCACTACAATAACTTCTCACTAGCCAAAATCATGAATGGATCTTGGCAAAATGGGCACTTCTCCTTGAAGGGTACAACCTCCGTATCCAATACCATCTTGCACTGGCCAACCGGCATGTGGATGCACTGAGTCGGCTTATGCACGAAGGATGGCCTCCGGTCACACCCACTGCTGAAGATGACATCTCCCCGGTCTCTGCCACATCACCGTAAGGGATGGACTGCGCTTGGGAAGGGGTTGCTCGTGACTTCACACCCAAAGAGGAGCAACTTGCCGCATGACTCCTCCACCTTGCCATGGAGGACCAGGTCCCCGCTGCATCCCTGGCTCAGGACAGAGCTATCTGCGGAAACTCTCCTCCACCAGTTTTCCCCTCCGCAAACCCACTGGTACTTGCAACATGCACCGTCGCGCACGATATGGCTTCGAATCCCTTGCGGCGCGGGACGTCTTGGAATTCCTCCAATCTGATCCTGCGGCTGTCACAAGATGGGAGGCCACATCACTCGCCCGCTCTCGCCCTCGCCGTCCCCACCCAGCTTCCTCTCCTGCTACTCCCTCAACCTTATCCGCCACCCGTCCAAGCATCTTTTTCTTCTTCCGAGACCCCCTTGTCCCAGTTCTCCGGATCGACTATCTCACCCTACATCCGCGCACCGCGGAAACAGTAGCTGCAGTGTTCACCTCCGCGAACAAGAACCTGGCACGCGTGAGCATTGGCCTCACATGCAATCCCACACCTTCCACAGGAGTCCCCCATCTCCATCTCTGCGTCCGTGATCTGCATGCGGATGCTGCCCGGGCCCTCCTTCATGCGGACCTCCACTGGGAGCCTTGACCGCTGCGGACACCACATGCGCCGGAGCAAACACCGTCGGTTGCATGGTTCCATGCATGGATCTGCGGCCGCAGATTCACGGCCATCGTCGACACCGCAGCTACCAATACAACAGTTGCCATGCGGCTTGTCCGTGCTCTCGGCCTAGTTCATCTCATCCGGCCCAGTCCGTAGTAATTTTCCCTTGCATCTGGCAGTCTTGATGCCTCGGCGGACAAATCGACATGCTCCCCATCCAGGTTGAAAATGTCCATGCCGCATGCACGGTCCAGGTAAGCGTGGCGCGGACATATGACATCCTCCTGGCAGTTGACTAGCTCGCGCCGCGCCAGGCCAGTACATTACTCGGTGCGGGGGTTCTCAGCCTCATTTCCACTGCAAACGAGCAATCTTTCACACGCTTGTTCACCTGCCCACCACCCACACCACTCTAACAATTGGGAGCACTATCCTCGCCCCTCCATGGTGGGACAAATGCATGTTTGTCGAGCTGTCCCCATGGCTCATGCCGCTACCCGTGGTAGGGGATACAGACGCGCGGGGTCCGCGTTTACTAGGAGGGGGGTTCCGCGCGGCATCCTACTCCGAGCAGGATCCACCAATGGTTCTGCGGGCATCTCAGCCGCGGTTACCTCGACACCACACCGCCAAAGACGTGTTCTGCGGGAACTACAGAGGTCGCCGGTAGTTCCAGCCCTTCCGCCATCCACGCACAAATGGTCGCCACGGGAGCACATCCTGCGTGCAGTAGCCCGGCACAGCGAGGCGCACAACAATTGGAGGTAGAAGGAATAAGCACAATGAATCTCGTGGATGACCTAGCGTAAGGGGATGAGAGTTCCTGAGAAAGTGCAAGCATCGGCGAAGAAGGGGAGGAGCAGCGGCAGTGGATGGCTCGTGCCATCCTTCTGGCCCACGCTGAGCTGCACATACAACCGCTGATCCTATTCAATCTCTTGACCAATGATTGGCCCCAATTTATCCGCCACATGGCAATGGAGATCCAGACGTTCTCTGTGGAAGCGAGGCGCCTGCAGGAGGAGGAGGCAAAGCACCGAGAGAAAAGGAAAGAACAGCGCAGACAAGCACAAGTGGTACGCAGGCTCAGGGATGAGGGGGAAGATGCTGTCAAGAAAGAAGGAGCGGGGACTGCAAGAACGAAGGAGCCCTCTATGCCCTCAACACCTCAGGGGGGAATTGGCGGAGGCTGAGGTGGGTGCCACCTGGGGGTCAGAAATAACAAAGATGAATTGCAGGAGGACAAAGGAGCATGCAAAGAAGCGCCTGCATGATGCTGCATTGACCTCGACGGCAGAAGAGGCAATGCGGAAAGAAACACTGGATGTGGAGTTCGCAGGACCCGCCTTGGCCCCTAGGGGGTCACCGCGGACGCAGGAACCCGTCGCGGAAACAGTCGCGGGAGCGGGGGCTATCAAAGCAAGAGTGGAAGTGCAGCAGAAGCAGGAGGGGATGAGTGCCTCCACAGTAGGGGCACCGCCTATGCAGGGTACTCAGTGGTAGACTCCCCTTAACATGGTGATACCCATCCCTGGGGCAGGCACAGCATCATCGGCTGCAACTCCTGCAGAATCTCTTGCAGGAAGGGCACCCTCGTCTGATTCTTGGAACCTTGAGGCACAGAAGCAGTGGCACGAGGAGGCACGGAGCAAGGTAGTAGAAGCAGAGTCCCGCAGACTACTAAAGGAAGAGATGGAGAAGATAAAGGAATCGGAAAGAGCGGCTGCTCAGGCAGCAGCGGGTGCCGGGCCGGTGCAGGGGAATCAGCGTACCACCACAACCACACCACAGAAGTGGACAGGAGAAGGAGCGAAAGGGGAAGAGCAGCCAAAGAAGCGGCAGCAGAAGGCCAAAGGGGAGGCTGAGGGGTCATCGGCTTCCACATCGCAGCAGGGATTGAGCATTGAAGAAGTGGCGCAAATGGTGGATAGCCGGCTGGAGGTCATGATGAAGCGGATGGAGGCAAGCATAAGAGGACTCCCCATACCCGCGGGAGTCACGACAGGAGGGCCTCCACGGGCAGAGAGGAAGCCAGCCCCTGTGCCACCTGTGTCGCGTGGAGTTCTGGCGGTAACAGAAGAGGAGACCGAGGTACCCTCAGTGAAAGTCCCAGCGGAGAAAAGACAAAAGGCAAAAGGCAGTCGCAGAAAGCCGCATGAGTTTGTGAGCTCCGAACTCTTAGAGCCCAAGGGGGAGGAGATGGACACTGAAGGAGAAGAAGAGATTGCCTTGGGGCAGTGGCTGGCATGGCCATCCGCAGCAAAACAGCAGCTGGCACTACCACCACAGCAGCGGAGCCTCGATGAGTGGAATCCATCGGAGCGAGAGCTGCACAACCTGGGTCTCTCGCGGACCTTCTGGGGACCTGAAAACTAGGAGCACCCACCCCAGATAATGTAAAACTCCAAGGAGATGAAGATCTTGAAGATTGTAAAGGAGTAGCAGAGGAAGGAGGAGGAGGTGAAGAGGCAGGAAGAAGCGGAGGTGGCAGCGGCACCGGCGGCAGGAGCGACGCCAACGGGGAAGAAGAAGAAGAAGGGACGGAAGCATGATCTGGGATATGTGCCAGGTAAGGAGGAGCAAGGAGGCACGCGTGGTAAACCTGACAGCAGGAGGACCACGGGAGACGCATGCCTCGCGGTTCTAGGCCATTACGCAGATGTTGTGCAAACGCGATGAAACTCAGACCAGCCACCGGGATTTGTTGCCCCAAGCGACAAAACTCTACCGCGCTCTACACAAGCAGTTTGGCATCCGCTGTGTCTGCCGCAAGCCGTGTGGGGGGGTAGACATCTCAGAGCTGCGAGGGCACGGTACTGCAAAGGGGAGAGAGAGAGGGAGGGGAAGCGAGCGACGTGCGAAAACGTTCATATTGGCATACCGGTTTCGGCCGGGTGGCCTTCATCAGTGCCATGCAGAACAAACATCACACGTGTGCTCATCAGAGAGCAGCTCGCATTGCTTAGGTCTAGGGTTTATGCCGGGTCGCTCAGTGACAGCGTGGTGGTTCACGCTTTTAACCTAGAGCACATTATGTATGTCCTGATTTTTCTAGGCAGTCTCCATGCTTTAATTGGCCTGCCACAAAACACTTTGCTATTGAGCCCCCGGAGTCGTCTAGAAAAACGGCGGAAGCACAAGCCAAGGTGTAAGCTCTCTGAACGTTGGTTCAAGAAAGTCTTTAACACCAAGGGTCTTTCTGAGGCAGAGGTAGATGGAGAAAGTTCAGAGCATTGCCGGAGTTTTAAGATTGCTTCCGGCCGTTGGGAATGTCGTACCCTAGCAAAGAGGGGTAGAAGGAATTCTTGTGGGTAGCCACGAGCTCTGAGCCGAGAGTAAAACACCTTCTTGATGTCAAGGTAGTCTGTTGGTGAAGACGAACTGAGAAGGTATCATTGGAGCTCAGAGAGAATGAAAGCTCGGAGGCAACTCCGTGGGTGGTAGCTGCCGAGAGGGAGGTAGAGGTACTTGTTCATGGGTTTCTGAAATGTTTTCACGTCCAGAGTTTTTGTAGCCTCAAACTTTGATCCCTTGAATAGTGTGAGATCTAGGAAATCCATTGTAGAACTTGAGATCTCCCACTTGAGCTTGATGTCGTCGTCGATGGAGTTGAAGGGGGTTAGAAAGAGGAGGAGGCTGTTCTTGTCTCCTGTCCAAAGTAGTAGGCCATCATCAATGTATCAACGATGGAGAAGGGGTTGAACGAGACATGCTTGTTTCACCTCAAGATCCAAATAACTCATGAACAAGTTGGCAAAGGCCGAAGTTGTTGGAGTGCCCATAGTCGTGCCTTTGACTTGCTTGTATGTACATAGGAATTGTTCATGACTCATGAGAGGAGTTGCATGATGACAGGAGTTTTTGGATGCCTAGCTTGGAGTAGAAGTCCCTCGATGTAGTTGAGGGCTCTAGAGATGGGAATGCTAGGATAAAGAGAGACAACATCGTACGTGGCAAGAATGGTGTCCGGCGGGAGCTCCAAGGTTTCCAGCTCTAAAAGTAGAGAAGATCTGTCCTTCAAGAACGTTGGCTGGTCGCAAACCAAGGTTTCCAACTCAGAGTCAAGCCATTTTGAGACATGCCGCACTGCCGCACTGGCGCATGCCGCAATGAAGCACATTTGGGAGGATGGCCGCCTCTGGAAGGGAGCCAACACAGAGCAGGGAAACCGCGACGTGTGGGTCCCGCCAACAGAGATTCAGAAACTGGTGGTGAAGACCTGAAACAACCTCAACCACATGGGGGCCGATAAGCTGACCCGCCGGCTCCGCACACAAATGCACATCTACGACCTCACGGGCATGGTGGAGCAGGTGACACAGGTGTGTTTCACTTGCTACAGCTTAAAGAAGCCAGGTCCGTGGGATCACCATCCCTGCATGCCAGTCAGCTACGGGGACCCTATGGAAAGAATCTACATCGACTACCATGGGCCACGGAAACCCTGGAACACAAACATGTATTGGGTGGCAGCGGTACACCACTTTACCAAGTACCTCTTTGTTCGAGCTCTACCTGACAAGACAACAGCAGGAGCCGCCCAGTTCATCCGCAAAGAGATCTTCTACAAGTTTGGCGGCTGCAACATCATTCACTGTAACAATGGCACAGAGTTCCAGGGAGCCTTTCGCATGGAGTTGGCACGCTGGGGTGCACGACAGGTGCACTCTGCCAGGTGCCACCCTGAGCAGCCAACAAAATCTCACCACATCTGCTCATGTTTGGGCAGTCACCGCAAAGTGCTCTACAGCTGCCTAAGAAATCGCTCATCTTGCCAGAATGGGACATCCCCGCGGATAAAGCTGATGAGGAGGAGGTTGCGGTGGGAAGGATAAGAGGAAGAGCGGCGGAGGAAGGGGCGCAGGGACCAGGCAGTGCAGCGCTGGATGGCAGCGCAGGGCCAGAAAATGGAGCTCATCAAGCCTGAGGTGTGCCTACGAGCTTCGGTCACGGTCCACCGCGCTTGTGACCTCAAGAACAAAGGAGTCATACCGCAGTGCATCCAAGCCAAGGACTTTGTGATGCGCCGGAACTTCCCATGGGGGATGCAGGACAGCAGCATCCCCATGGATGTCCTCTTCGTCTACCGCAAGGACCATGGGCGGCTGTGGTTGGAAGGAAAGAATGACAGGAGTGCCCACTCATACCCTTGCACCAATTTTTGCCTACCGCCTGAGTCGTGGCGAGCACACATCCGCCAAATGGGGAACCAACTGCCGCCCGGGACGGACCCATAAGGATGGACGGCTGCGGAAATCTATAAGTACTGTGTGGCGGAGATCATAGCAGATGAGAGAATGAGACACCAGTGTGAGGTACCAGCACTAGTACAACAGGTGGCCGGGGAGGAAGTACGGAGGGATGCGGCAGAGAAAAGAGAAATGGAAGAGCAGCAGTTGCCCGAGGAATGGAAGCAGCAAGAATCCTCTACAGAAGGGACTGGAGCAGGAAAAGAGCCAGCTCGAAGGGCCACGTCCCCAAAGAAGGCCCGTGGCAACACTGGTCCCTGCCACGTATGTGGTGAAAACCTGCATGGAGGCACAAGGAACGTGGTTTGCAGACGCTACGGCAACGTGGTACACCAGCATGTGCCGCACTGTCTCGGCAAGCTTGAGCCCTACAAGGCACAACGGGAATTTGTGAAGTGTGCACATGATCAGGAGGAGGAGCGCAAGGCAGCAGAGAGAGACGAGGAAGATGATGAGGAGGAGGATGAGGAGGACGGGAGTGATGCCGTGGAAGATGAGGGTGGGAGCGAAGGGGAGCACCTGTCTGACTTCCGGATGACCCCACCTGAGGAGGAAGAGGAGGAACAGGGCCCTGCCAGGCAGGACTCAAGAGGTATCCCTGCGGAGGGGAAAGAGAAGAAAGAAGAGGAGGAGGAGGAAGAAGCTCCGCGCCAAGAGCCATGGCTGGCGAATTGGTCGGGTGCGTGGCACCCGGACAACCCACGACATGCGGAGTTCCAAAGAGAAACGGCCAAAAGGGCGGTGAATAAACAACTGTGCCGTGACTGTGGAAGGCTGACAGGGGACCTGGGAGGTGGAACAGATGGCAATGACGTGCGACTTCAGAGGCGGTGTCCCCATTGTGACATGGGTCTCTGCACGTACACGGATGTGCTGAAAAGCGACACGTAGGGGGTGGAAGTCTTCACTTGCGGCAAACGGCTGAAGAATGGTGAGCGAGTATGCCACACCTGCTATCGCCGTGTAACAAAACCTGAGGACGACAGGGGACAAGATGGGAAAGAAGATGAGGAGGTGGAGGAAGAAGAGGAAGAGGATGAGTCCGAGGCAAGTCAAGAGGCGATACCGTGGAAGGATGACTCGGGGACGGCAGGAGCAGGCGCGGAGCAGCTGGTGACATGCCCAAACTACAGAAAGGGGCTTACAGGGGAGACGGCGGTCTGCAGCAAGTGTGGGAGAGAGAATCACGACCTTTGCATGATCCCAAAGGCAGTGGCGAATGAGGTGCAGATGTGTATCCAGTGCCTCTGTGAGCAAGTGACGGAGAAAGGCTTCCGCACCCTTGAGTCCATGGAGAATGCGGAGCCCTACCGCGGCACCTACATCATCTGCCCACGATGCAATGACAGCGTCATAAAAATGGCAGCAGCTTGTCTCCGGTGTGAGCGGATGTGCTGTGGCGGGTGCTTGGAGCAGAACAAGTAGAATGTATGGATGCGCATAGGATGCAAGGAGCGGTCGTGGAGTGTGACGTCTCTCAGAGGAGAAAGGTGAATCATATGTCAAGAGGAGAGGGAGGGAGTCCAGTTGGTATGGTGCGAGAAGTGTGGGCAAGTGATGCATGTCAACTGGGGGGAACGGGAAGCACCTACAGACAGAAGCAACCTGGAGGTTTGGATGTGCCGTGGCTGCGTTGATCGGGAAAAGAAACCCTAGTGCGGAGTGTGCACCCAGGATCTCCACCCAAAGCAGCGGATGGAAACTTGTCGTTGTGGCAGCAGCAAGAGCATTACACACAAGGAGCACGGGGAACGCCACAGACGCCCATTGCTAAACACGCTGGAATGGTTCTGCCACACCTGCATCAACACTAGGCGAGTCGATCCGCGCCTCACACCAATCTCAAACCCCAAGTGAAGACTCGAGGGACCGAGCCTTGGAACAAGGGGGTGGGGCAATAGTGTTAACAGGATTTTTTCCACAACGGCAGGAGAAACCGCGGTGTGCTGGCACCCCCGCGGAATGCGTAGACTGATCCGCAAAGAAAACATGTGCTTCATGTGGAGGAGAGAGGATGCTGGCTCCCGCGCCGGTGCGGGCGAGTGAGGGGTAGAAATAGCAAGAACGTGCGAGGCTGATGGTAGGAAGATATGGAGGGGAGGCACACTCCCGCGCAATCTTGCATCGTGATGGCAGGATTAAACCACGACAGAGAGACCACGGGCCGCAGAAGTAGTTGCGGTGGATGGGGGTGACAAAACAGGCCTCCGGAATTCTGTCGTAAAGTGGCGGGACTGACGGCTCCCACGGGAAGGCATCGACACCATGGATCCGCAAAACTGGAGGAAGCGCGAAGCAGCAAGTGCCCGAGAAGAAGTGTGGAACTGCTGAACCAGGGTGATGGAACACGGCAAACTACAGAAGTACCAAAGAAGAGAAGAAGAAGACGGAATGGGAACCTAGCAAAAGGAGGATACTAGCCTAGGGAAACATAGGGGCTATAATTGTACTATACATTTGTGTGGGGGGCGAGACCCGTGGTGCGACAAGTCCGTGTGGAGCCCCACGTAGTATTTCAGTGTGCTGCAGATAGTAGATTGAGCAGTTCATGTATCCGTATGCATGATTATAAGCTATTAAGTTCCCAACGCTCACTCTCTCACCTACTCTCCCATTGTCCTTTCGCAAACCCTGCTCCACCAGTGGCTTGAGTGATCCGCGGGACTTCACTTGTGTCTGTGTGACGGGCTCGTGCTGTCCGAGGAGGAACCCGGGGGGTTCCGCGGAGTAAACCTAGGGCTAGAAAGGGCTCAGTGTAGCTCCATCCTGCAAAATTTCAGTACCTGACACGAAATCAAGGAAAAAGAGGCGCGGATTCGTTGGGTGATTGGGTGTGAGTGTCTGTCTTGTCGCCCCCTTGCATATAATTACGGATGTGTTGTTTAGGTGTTGTCTGTGGATAGATGCATCCGCACGAAGCATAATGTAGAATTGAGATCAGATTAGGCTAGGCATGCGTGGGGCTGACTTCCTGTGCACTCGTGATGAAGAGGTCATTCCGCAGAATGAAAGAAAGGAACATTTAAACATCGTGGAGAAGATCGGTATAGGAGTTGTATGCCACGAGGCTAAGAGACAACCATCGGTGAGCAAACAGACAGTAAAAGCCCATCCATGTGCCTAGGAGGCCAGCATAGAAGTGATTGGGAATCACCCCACTCTGCTGAGGGACTCTTGTAGGGTAGCCTGAGCAGCAGGATAGGGTCCGCGACAGGAAGAAAAAGCGGCGAGTGAACATCCGTGGAAGCAACTCATCAGTGAGAGGGTAGCGGCAAGAAATTGAAGCGCAACATTTTGTGGTAACAAATGTATATGTACATGTATATGTATATGTTTATGTTTATGTATATGTATATGAATATGCATATGTATATGTATATGTATATGTATATGTATATGTATATGTAAATGTATATGTTCATGTATATGTATATGTATATGTATATGTATATGTATATGTATATGTACATGTATATGTTTATGTATATGTATATGTATATGTATATGTATATGTATATGTATATGTATATGTATATGTATATGCATATGTATATGTATATGTATACGTATATGTATATGTATATGTATACGTATATGTATATGTATATGTATACGTATATGTATATGTATATGTATACGTATATGTATATGTATATGTATACGTATATGTATATGTATATGTATACGTATATGTATATGTATATGTATACGTATATGTATATGTATATGTATACGTATATGTATATGTATATGTATACGTATATGTATATGTATATGTATACGTATATGTATATGTATATGTATACGTATATGTATATGTATATGTATACGTATATGTATATGTATATGTATACGTATATGTATATGTATATGTATACGTATATGTATATGTATATGTATACGTATATGTATATGTATATGTATACGTATATGTATATGTATATGTATACGTATATGTATATGTATATGTATACGTATATGTATATGTATATGTATACGTATATGTATATGTATATGTATACGTATATGTATATGTATATGTATACGTATATGTATATGTATATGTATACGTATATGTATATGTATATGTATACGTATATGTATATGTATATGTATACGTATATGTATATGTATATGTATACGTATATGTATATGTATATGTATACGTATATGTATATGTATATGTATACGTATATGTATATGTATATGTATATGTATATGTAGATGTAGATGTATATGTATATGTATATGTATATGTATATGTCTATGTATATGTATATGTATATGTATATGTATATGTATATGTATATGTATATGTATATGTATATGTATATGTATATGTATATGTATATGTACATGTACATGTATATGTATATGTACGTGTACATGTACATGTATATGTATATGTATGTGTATGTGTATATGTATATGTATATGATGTATATGTATATGTATATGATGTATATGTATATGTATATGTATATGTATATGTATATGTATATGTATATGTATATGTATATGATGTATATGTATATGTATATGTATATGTATATGTATATGTATATGTATATGTATATGTATATGT
>SZWC01027684.1:8239-29694 GCA_023375785.1 Penium margaritaceum | reverse complement strand
GGAGGAGGAGGGAGAGGAGGATGGGAGGGAGGACTAGGAGGTTGCGAGGACAATCTCCAGGCTGAGGGGGATTGTGCTGGACCAGGTTGGGAGCCCCAGCTCTACGAGGCTGAGCTTGGATTGGAGAAGGACGAGGCACAAGAGGAGGCCCAAGCGAGCTACGGCGAGGAGGGTGTCATCCTTGGAGGAGATGCTCTGATGCATATGGGGCAAGCACATGGGCAAGAGCAAGGGCAGGGACCAGGAGCTTCGACAGAGGTCCTGACCATCAGCAGCGACAATGATGATGCTGTGGAGGAAGATTCGGGGACCGGAGGAAGAAGTGGGGAGGAAGCGGAGGATAGAGAGGAGGAGGAGGAGGAGGAGGAGCAGCAGAGCGTCCTTGCGCCTTCTGGGCAGGAGGAAAGAACAGGGCCTGTGCTGCAGTGCAAGCTGCCATCGGCTGCCAGAGCCGCAGCAGCAGAAACCACAAGGGAGGCAGGTGCATGGCACGAAGCCGGCGGCGGCGCAGCAAGGCTGCGCACATGCGGCGTTGCTTCCGAAGCAGAGTGGGGCAAGCGAGGGACGGGCGCGGGTGGAGATCCTGAACCATACCCTCTCCAGCATGCAGGAGAGGATCTGCTTCCTCCTCCGCCCGTGGCGTGCGGCAGGGGAAGGGGGAGGGGCAAGCTGTCGGCAGAGCAGACGGCGTATCTGGAGATGCAGTTTCAGGCAAATGCGCGGCTGCCAACGGAGAAGAAGCACGAGATTGCTCGGCAGATGCACGTGCTCACACGACAAGTGGAGGTGTGGTTCCAGGTAAGCAGCAGCAGGAGGAGGAGGAGGAGGAGAGGGAGGAGGGCGAGGAGGGGGAGAAGGAGGAGGAGGAGGAGGAGGAGGAGGAGGAGGAGGAGGAGATTCCGAACAGTCCGCCGTCTGTGTGTGATGCCATTGCTGTCACCTGCATGGTAGTTGACTGTGCTATCGCTTGTCATCTCTTGTCATTGGTGCTTCTCTCGTTGATGTCCTCTTCTTTTGTTTCAGAGAGCTCAAGGTTGACTGGTTGTTGAACCTGCTTTCTGTTCTCAACAACATAGCAGCTGACATGGGGCTTCAGAAGCATTCGCAACAAGCTTGCTACAGCCGCCAGCTGTGAGTGGCGCTGCTCACGGCGGATTGCTGTGTGGCGAAAGCGATTGCTTTCAGCTCGCAATCATGAAACGCAGAAACAGACCCAGTGAAATGCAAGTGCAAGTGCAAGTGCAAGTGCAAGTGTTTTGCCTTGTGCGCTAGCAGACCTGAACGGAAACCTTTCCTTCGTCCGCCAAGTATCACTTCTCTGTTGCTCTCTTCCTGGTCTTTACTCCTTTCCCTTTGCCCTTGGCGTGACCTCCTCTCATGCAGAATCGGCGGGCACGTGCAAAGGCAAAGGACATGGAGGCCGAGCTCAACGCGTTGCGCAAGCGATGCAGCGAGCTCGAGGCGCACGCACGTCACCTCGAGAAAAGGCTGAAGGTGAGAGAGACTGGATGAAATGAATTCAGAGAAGATGGATGAAATGAATTCAGAGAAGATGGATGAAATGAATTCAGAGAAGATGGATGAAATGAATTCAGAGAAGGTGGATGAAATGAATTCAGAGAAGCTGGACTAAATGACTGTACGAGGCTGCCCCCTCTGTGCCTGCATTTGTGTAATCACTACCATTCCTTGGTCAGTATACTGCTCACTAGTAAGTGCTTTCCTCTCTCTCACACTGGTTTTCTAATTCCATTCTCCTCTCTGTTTTAAGTCTGCCCACTCAGTCTCTATTGTCTCTTCCTCTCAGTTCCCAGGGGCGCCCCTTTCCTCCCAGTCCCCGTAAGCTACAAACCTATTTTTTTCAAGACTGGAGCAATTGAAGCTAGCGCCGTGTCAACTGCGTTTCCTTTCCTAATGGAGAGATTTCCCCACTTGCGTATGATGAACTATGCAGCTGGCGGAGGGGCGGGCACTCGACCGAAGTGGAGATGACGTGAGGGAGCTGTGACAAGTGGAGTGGTCCGATGGTGGGATGGTGCGATGATGCAGCAGGTAGCATGTGGCTGGTGGCAGTCATGCTGAGAGGACTTCCCTTTGTCCTTTGGTCTCGTGCATTTGTGTGCTTGCTCGTGGTTTGGAAAGTTGGTGAGAGAGTGTGTAGTTTTGGGTTGTTGGTAGCTAAGTTTGTTCGTCAATGGGAGAACGGATGCGAAAGGGCTGCTTGCTTCATTGAGACGTAGAAAATGTGTTGTCAAATGTTTGATTACGCCTTATGGTCCCCACTGAGGCATTTGCCCTCCATGCCAGCATGCTCTGGGAAATGGAGTACAAGCATTCCAGGATACCATTGTTTTCCAGTAAAAGGCAACAAGTGAGGAGGATTTTGGGGTGCAAGCAGTCCACGGTCACTGCATTTCTTTGTCCTAGAGAACTCCAGCTCATTGGCGTTGTGGAGCAATGTGTTCACAAGCACCTAGGAAAGCAAGTGCATGGGGCCTCCCCTTGGTACTTCTGACCCGGATGCTCGTGAAATGGTCAATGAAGGGAGAGAATAAAAAAAATAAAGATAAAAATGAAAACAAGGGCTGTATGTTGCATGCAAAGCGTGCATAGGGTTACATAGTACTGGCATAAAATTGTCATTCATTCGGCCCTCATCATGGAATTGAAGAGAAAGATCTTGTAACGGGTCGTGTCTCCAGCTCCTGTTCTGAAGCCGTCGTCGGAGTTCGCAGAATGGCGTTTTCTGTCCGCGTCAGGGGTTTACCCCCTTCGCAAGACTGAGGGGCAATCGTCATCAACGACCCAGAGCAGGGAGACTCCAATGTTTCGAGTCTCCGGAAGCCCATTTCCGTTTTTAACCAAACCCCTGGTTTTGGGACCCAAACCGGAGGTTTTTACCTCATGTGTTCGCATGAGTTATTTCGTTTGTTTTATGTCGAAATTCATCGTAAACGAACTTTGATATACGTTTTGTTGTTCTTGCGCGAAATCGTCGCGTGCGAGGCACGCTGGCGATTTCGCGCCAGCTATTTCGACCTCACGTCGCTCTCCTTCGTCCTCTCTTGCTCGTTTGCAAGGACGAGGGGGGGCGAGGGCACGAGGCCACGAGGCCTTGCCATCGAGGCCCTCGTGGCCCCTCAGCCGCCGATCGGGCTGAGGCCTCGATCGGCGGCTGGCGACTGGCCGGCCGGTGGCCGGCCGGTCACTTGGCCGGCCGCCGGCCGTCCAACCGGCCAGCAGCGAGCTGGCCGACGGCCAGTGAATTGCTGGCCGCCGGCCAGCCCTCGCTGACGCGAGGGGTGGTGCGTAACCACCCCTCGCTTCAGCGAGGAGGGAGGGCCGAACCGGCCCTTCCGCTACATTCCTCCTCACTTATTATGAACCGTCCCGGTTCATGAACAACAAGTAGGATTGTTAGTCAGTGAGTCATCAACATTGTGAAAGAAAATTAATGGTTTCAATCACCAGCTAAACATGAACACGTGCATGGTACTTAGACCTAAGCTGCAGCTTGTAGGTCAGCACCGCTAGCAGCCTCCCCCTTTTAGGCTGGAACGTCCGCGCGACAACCATGTTGGGCGTCCCCAACCTCCTATGGTCGCTGTCCATGAATGCTGCCCTGTGGGAATGTTGTTCACTTTTTCCGCGTTCAGGTGGTACGTCCTGCCACGCGTCGATCTGTGCGAGCTACAAGCTCGCTCCAGTACTCGTTGACCACCCCTGTGGGCAACCGAGATTCGGGCTCCGATGAATTATGTTCAGGTCCAAAACCGGCCATATGAACGAGATACTCCTTGACAACGCGCGACTGAAGAGTACGCTCTCGGTGCTGAAGTAGGCGAAGGACCTCGTATTGGCCGTCGACAGCCAGGACTGCTGGCGGTGGCTGAACGGTTCCTTCTGCCGTGTATGGAGCCAGCAGGTTCACATTAAATACGTCATGTATCTTCATACTCGACGGAAATAGCAATCGGTATGCCACTCGCCCGATGCGTGCCACAATGGGAAACGGCCCAATCCACTTTGGTAGAAGTTTTCTTGCCCCTGGCGACTTCAGCCGAAGGTTTTTACTGCTAAGCAACACTTTGTCAGCGATGTCAAACGAGACCTCCCGGCGACCTTTGTCGGCATCTGCCTTTTGTCGCTGCCGAGCTGCTTGAAGGTGACCCTTCACCTCCTGTAACAAGGAGTCGATGCGCTCGGCAAAGGCTTGAGCGGAAGGAACCTGCCCTCCTGTACTCCCACTCTTCACCAATAAAGAGGGTACCACTGGATGCCGACCACTGTTCAACACGAACGATGTGAACTGTGTGGACTCGTTCACCGAGTTGTTCACCGTAAACTCTGCCGGTGCTAAGAATTTGTCCCAATCATGCATGGCAGGGTCCACGTACATGTGGAGCATCTGCTCCAGAGTGCGATTCATGCGCTCTGTTTGTCTGTCAGTTTGAGGGTGAAATGTTGTCGACGTTTGCGACTCACTGCCGAAGTACTTGTGCATCTTTTGCCAGAACTTACAAGCAATTTTTTTATCTCGATCGGAGATAATGCGCAACGGCAAGCCGTAGTACTTTACGACACCCTCAAAGAAGAGACGAGCGGTCTCCTTTACGTTCACGTCAGTGGTTGTAGGAATGAAGTGTGTAATCTTCGTCAAAAGATCCACAACCACTAGTGTTGCATCGGTCACGGGCCGTGTCCGGAAGACCAGTAATGAAGTCCATGGTGACGCACTCCCATGGAGTCCCAGGAATGGGAAGCTGTTGGAGGAGTCCAGCAGGCTTTCTGTTGCTAGCTTTATTCCGAAGACATGGGTCGCATGTCATACAATGTTTACGGATATCAACACTCCACCCTGGCCACCAATAGTGGTCCGAGAGTGCCTGTCAGGTCTTTCGGAGTCCCACATGACCTGCTACCGGCGAGTCGTGGAACTGGGAGATAACCTTTACTCGAAGGTCTTCCGAGTTTGGCACAACAACTTGTTCTCCGTGCCAGAAGATTCTTGCGGCCTACACCAAGCCTTACTTGTCCAGATTTCGAGAGTCCTGAAACCAAGAATCCACACAGTATTGTATCCGGATCCTGTTTACAAAACCGTTGTAATGGATAATCTCTCGTGGTGGTTGTCGCAGAGGTGCAGGAGGATCTGGTGGTTGTATTGTTTCTGTTCCAATGGCCATAAAACACCCACTGACCTCGGTGGTTGCTTTGATTTCCACAGGCTGTCGGCTTAGTGGATCGGCCACATTGATGCGTCCTGGCCGATATTCCCATGTGAACGAGAATCAACTCAGGTATTCAATCCAATGCGACTGCCGTCTTGACAGGTTCGGTTGCGTTTGGAAAAACACCAATGGATTATGGTCGGTCACGACCGTCACACCCCCTTCAGCACCCTCGAGGTAGCAACACCACATCTTGAAAGCATGTACTACTGCAAGGAGCTCTTGATCCCCAGTCGTGTACCGCGTTTCCGCGGGGATGAGCTTCCGGCTCTCATACGCAACTGGGTGACCGTTCTGCATGAGGACGGCTCNGGTTCGGTTGCGTTTGGAAAAACACCAATGGATTATGGTCGGTCACGACCGTCACACCCCCTTCAGCACCCTCGAGGTAGCAACACCACATCTTGAAAGCGTGTACTACCGCAAGGAGCTCTTGATCCCCAGTCGTGTACCGCGTTTCCGCGGGGATGAGCTTCCGGCTCTCATACGCAACTGGGTGACCGTTCTGCATGAGGACGGCTCCAAGTCCTACTACCGACGCATCACATCGAACCTCCTACGGTTGCGATGGATCTGGAAGAGCTAGGACGGGCGCCGTGGATAGAAGCTCTTTGACTTTGAGAAATGCGCTCTCGTAATCAGGTGTCCATTCCCAACGCACATCTTTTCGCGTGAGCCCGGTTAGCGGTGCTACCAAGGTCAAATACCCTTGCATAAACCATCAAAAATATTTTGCAAGGCCGGGGAAAGACCGAATCTGCCCAACATTTTTGGGGCGTTGCTAATCCAAAACGGCTTGGACTTTTCGTGACTCTACACGGATGCCGTCTTTGCCGACGATGTGTCCAAGGTATTCGAGCTCATCTTCTGCAAACTTGCACTTGTTCACTTTTGCATAGAACTTTTGTTCCCGAAGGATTGCGAGAACTTCGCGTAGATGTTCTATGTGCTCTTCCATTGATTTGGAGAAAACCAAAATGTCATCCAAGTAAACCAAGACAAACTGCCCGAGTTGCTTGGCGAACGTTCGGTTCATTTCTCCTTAGAAGGTTGCCGAGGCATTTGTAAGCCTGAAGCATAACACTTGGAACTGATAGTGTCCCATGTGCGTTCGAAACGCGGTTTTGGGCACATCATCTTCCGTGATGCGGATTTGATGGTACCCTTGAGACAAATCCAAGGACAAAAATATTTTTGCGCCTTGGAGTTGGTCAAAAAGGTCCTCAATCCACGGTAAGGGGGAATCGATTTTTCACCGTTAGCTTGTTCAACGCCCGGTAATCCACGCACATGCGTAAACCTCCATCCGTTTTGTTCACAAAAAGGATCGGCGTACCATACGGCGAGCTACTAGGCTCGATCCATCCTTTTGCAAGGTAATATTTGATTTGGCGTTCGGCCTCTCGCCTTTCTGCTGGACTAAGGCGATACATGGGTCTAAACGAAGGAGCCGCTTCCGGTTGCAGCGGAATCGTGTGGCCCATGTGTCTTTCTGGTGGAAGCCCAGCCGGTGGGTCTTGGAATACATCCGATAACTCCGCCAATAGAGATTTGATCTCTTGTGGCGTGCTTTTCATCACGGCGTCCTCCACTTTCTACAGCTAAGCCAAGAAGTATCGACAACCGTGTCGAATACGTCCCTTGACCTGCATTGCAGACAAGCTGGCATAGACTTTGAGTCGGATCTGTGATAATTCCGTACTCGAAATCAACGTAAAGCGGCGTTGTCCTTTTCGGAGGATCAAACGCTTTGATTCAAAACACATTAGAGCTTTGTTGTCACGGAGCCAGGGATCGCCTAGCACCACGTCAAACGGGTCAAGAAGGTTGAGTACCTTCAACGTGACACTCTGTGTATACCCTTGAATACAAATTTTTGCTTTACAAGTACCGATCACGGGTACCGTACGGTTGTTACCGAAAACAACTGTGCCATTCGATGGCTCGTACCTCAGGCCAACCTGTCGGGTAAAGCCAAGGCTAACAAAAGAGTCGTCCCCTCCAGTGTCAGCCAGTACGTTCATGGGAGCACTAACTATGTTTCCTTTGAACTGCATCGTCATGTTGCTTCCACTCTTCCGAGTGAACAGACTCGACGACGGTAAGCCGAGTTTGTGACGAACACATAATTTGTATGACGCGCGTTGTAACTCCCATTATTCACCCACTCGAGTCCACGTCTTGTGGGTACATGTGAATTTGGCTAGCACCTTGCAGTCTTTAAATTTGACTGGGTCGAAATCGCCGACTAAGAGTATTGGAAACGTGATTGAACTCATTGCTTTAAGGGCTTTTGCTTCAATCACTGTGTCACACAACTCTTGCACAGTGGTCGGTGTCGCCACCACTAAGCATGTACGATCATGCATCTCGTCCGGGGATGCAAGGTTTAGTGTGCAATGTCAATCAACAAGTGTAGAATGCGGTTGAACAAGAGGAGAAAAGACAACAGAGAAATTTGAACTCGTCAAAAACTCAAATTGTTTAACATCCTCATCTGAAAACATGAACCCACACTCGTGATCCAGTTTTACCCCTGAGTGGTCCCCATTCACGTCACTCAGGGATGGGGAAAGCCCGCCCCACGGCCCTGTCCGTTACCACGGCCGGGCCCATTGCCGT
The DNA here is from genome assembly GCA_023375785.1 of Penium margaritaceum. Lineage (NCBI taxonomy): Eukaryota > Viridiplantae > Streptophyta > Zygnematophyceae > Desmidiales > Peniaceae > Penium > Penium margaritaceum. Next base: position 21,841 of record SZWC01027684.1, on the reverse strand, counting down.
GACCGCGACCCTGTCCACGACCTCTTTTCGCGGCCTCCTGCTACACCATCCCCACGAGGTGCTACTGCTGCAGCTAACACCGCGGCCTCTTGTCCACCTCCAGCAGCCTAAGGGCACTGAGCCCTAAAGTGGCCCGGCTGCATGCAGTTGTGGCAGAGCCCTTCGCGGAAGGATGTGTTGCGACACTCACGCGCCGCCTGCAGCTCGTCATTCTTGCGGCTGCGCTTGTTGTTGGGACCCTTGTATCCACCAGCCTTCTTGGCAGGAGGGTTTGCAGGCTGCTTGCCCTTGGCCACGCCTCGCTGTCCAGCTAACCCACCAGCCCCTGCAACGTCCATGCGCATGTCGTGGCCTTGCTGTGCCTATGCGTTTGGCCGTGCATCAGACTAGTACTTCGGGTTCGCCGAATACACTTCGCTCATGTAGTCGCGCAACGCCCTCGAGCTTGTCGAAGCTTGGCCGGTAGCTGTCGTGGTGGTCTTGTCCTTCAGCTTCTCGCTCGCAAGACCATCACGCAAGGTCTCCAGCAGCATGCACTCCGGGTACTTGAAGGTCTGAGTCCCGTCGCCCCCGGTGAAGCTTTTGGCTTCTTCCACGAGTGCGGCGAACTCGCTCAAGTAGGATTCGAACGAGCTACCCAATTGCCTGAGGTCCTTAATCTTGTGGAAGGCGCGCTGCGCCTCCTCACGTTGAGTGCACTTCTTGCGCATGATTGCACAAAAGGCCTCCCACGGCATGGACTGCCAGTCGAGGTGCGGCTGCTGCGTGGTCCACTCCTTGACCACATACTTGAAGAGTTTGTCTTCAAGCCGCGTCGTGGCAAGGTCACCCCACTGGCCGAGTGGAGCCTTGTGGACTCGTAAGACGTGCTCCATGCGGTTCAGCCAGTTGGTCAGCTTCACGCCCTTCCGCAAGATCTCTACACTGTGGAGGAAGGACGTGTTCATGACCGAACCCGAAGTCGTCGAGGTAGGCAAGTCGTCGCTGCCACCGGCAGTGGCATCCGCAGCAGCGGTACGTTGCGCTTTCTGTTGCATCCGCACCTGGGTCACGCTCTGGAACATCTTGTCAAGGTCGTTGCATCGGCGGCTTGCCTCATGGGAGGCCAAGCGCTGTAACTGGCGATCACGGTCAAGGTCCGTGATGCTCTGCCCGACGTGGGCTAGCAGGTTTGCGGATGCAAACTTGAGCTCTGATGTCATCAGAGCATCGGTGATAGCCTCCAGGGCCTCGCATTGTCCATGCACCCTTACCCACTACAAGAGGGTACGGTTCGCGTATACGCCTCCAAGGAGTCCCACCTTTCGGAGGAGACTGTCGACGGCGACGACGCTTGAGTGGGCGCTGCCTTGCCCCATTGCGGCCGCATCGTAGGAAGGAGGGTCCGGCCCCATTTCTCCGAGTGGTGTCGTATCTCCACCATCGGTGGTGATCTTGAGTCGGCCTGCGGCCTCGGCAACAAACTCCACGAGCCTACGACGCTCATCGCGAATTGCCTTCGCGGCGACGTCGTCCTGCTCGTTCTCGCGGGAACTTACCATGTGGCTTCTTTCAATGCCCTTGCTGCTCTCGGCAGTCTTGCTGCCGTCGGCAGCTTCAGGAGATGCGGTGGGCGTCTTGCCCTTCTCGAGCAATCGGCTCGAGTTCATCGCACGACGATGGCGATGGTCGCGATCCTCGTCGCCTTTGCCTTCGTCAACGTTGTACTCTTCGTCGGGATATCCCCCCGAGAGGTCCTCCTCCATCGCATCGTCCGTCACGTGGGGGTTGCCCACGTGCGCATCGACGTGCTCGTCAATCACCTTGTTGGCCTCCGCACGTCGCTCGGCATCGCCGAGGTTGGCGTCGGTTGCCTTCGGCGGTAGGGTCGCCCTTGGCGGTACGGTTGCCTTTGGGTTGGCAACCGTGCTCGCGGCGACGGCTCCCAAGATTTGGAGTCCGCTGAGAGCTCGTGTTGAGGTCGTCACCACCTTGCCCTTGTTTGTCTTGGACGGTCCGGCATTTGCCATCTCGTCATTCGTGCAACTAGCAGGTGAAGGTCGTTGTGAGGATCACCCCACGACTTAAAGGAGGAATCGCCTCCTATGATCTCTTTGCTCTCACGATCGGTGAGGCAATTATAATTTCAATTTCTATTCTCCTAGGCCGCCATGTCGACACAAGTTCGTGCTTTTTGGAACTAGACTTCCTAAGCCGTGATTCACGGCGATTAGCAATGACTAGTACCTAGGAAAACATAAAATTACAAGACAACAGAACGAGGATGAATGTGAGTGCCGCTCACAAAACAAGAGTAAACAATGAAAAGAGTAATTCTAAAATTTCCTAGCGAGTCTTCCACTCTCTCTTCCAGCTTCTTGTCTTCCTCTTGTCTTCTTGTCTTCCTTGGTCTTCTCTTCACGCTTCTTGATGCCTCTCGCGCTTTTGGGCGGCGTCTCCCTTGAGCCGGCGGCGTTGGCGAGCCGTAAAAAATCTTCAAGGTGTCAACCTCCTTTTAAGGGTACTCTCAGGCCGTGAGAGTCCTTCAGCTTGGGGAGGGGCGCTGTCCCAATTTTTGGATGAAGGAGGTTTGAATGAGCCTTGAAATTGAGGAGGAATTTGTGGCTTTAGAGGTGCGAACTCCCCAACCCACCCCACAAAAATCCTCCTAGCCCCCTAGAAGTGTGGAGAGACTGGAAGGAAGTAGTTCCACCAAGTAGAACTTTTTTCTAGCTCTCCAACGCAATTTACGGCGCTTCAATCCGTGGATTGTAGATGCCGTAGTCCATTCTGGCGTTTTTGTTGCTGCTTGCAGCTACCGGCGGCGTTTTATCTATGTCGTAGCCGCCGTTTCCGTCGAACCCTTGGTCGCAAGGGTCGTCTAGCTCTGAGAACCACTGTAACGGGTCGTGTCTCTAGCTCCTGCTCTGAAGTCGTCGTCTGAGTTTGCAGAATGTCGTTCTCATTCCGCGTCAGGGGTTTACCCCCTTCGCAAGACTAAGGGGCAATCGTCATCAACGACCCAGAGCAGGAACACTCGAATATTTCGAGTCACCGTAGGCCCATTTCCGTTTTTAACCAAACCCCTAGTTTTGGGACCCAAACCGGGGGTTTGTACCTCAAACTCGTGTGTTCGCAAGAGTTATTTTATTTGTTTTATGTCGAAGTTCATCGTAAACGAAATTCGATATACGTTTTGTCGTTCTGGCACGAAATCGTCGCGTGCGAGGCACGCTGGCGATTTCGCGCCAGCTATTTCGACCTCACCCTTGCTCCCCCTATCCCTCGTCCTCTCTTGCTTGTTTGCAAGGAGGGCGAGGGGGGGCGAGGGCACGAGGCCACGAGGCCTCGCCCTCGAGGCCCTCGTGGCCCCTCAGCCGCCGATCGGGCTGAGGCCTCGATCGGCGGCTGGTGGCTGGCCGGCCGTCGGCCGTCCAGCCGGCCAGCAGCGAGCTGGCTGATTGCCAGCAAATTGCTGGCCGCCGGCCAGCAATTTGCTGGCCAGCCCTAGTTGACGTGAGGGGTGGTGCGCAACCACCCCGCGCTTCAGCGAGGAGGGAGGGCCGAACCGGTCCTCCCGCTACAGATCTCATGAACTTGAAAAGAAAAAAACACAATACAAGAACCACATTAATTCCTCGTAAAGTGAAAAAGAATACAAATATCTTCTATGTACTTCAAGGAAGACTATTATGTACGTTTCGTGTTAGTTTTTATCAATAATAGAGGTCTAAAAACATGAGTTCTTTTTTCTAGGTAAAAAAGTGCATTCATTGACGTGTTGTCGTGTGGTTTTGGGTTATGATGAATGCTTTCTAGGCAAAAAGGAAAATGTGGGATTTCGGCATGAAGACGTAATACATCAAAATCAAAATTTTGTAAATTTCTATTATTGAATAATGTTTCTGCACTTATTTTATGTTAATCTACCGCAAATTGTTTTTCTACTAACGTTTTGTTTCCGAGATCAGTTGGTTGGCTAGTCTAGCCGAACAACTGACTCGTCTGGACGGGAAGCTTGACCAAGCTTCCCCTGCAGTTCCTTGCACAAAGCGTACTGTCTGTTATCGAGCTGACTCGCTTTGCTTGTCCGATTTCATTCTGTCCGGTTCCTTCTTACGCAAAAAACCCGTGTTTGGATGCGGAAAAACAGCCTTTTCTGTCCGATGCCTCGCAAGGTTCAAAGTCCGAGGAGTGACACAGAGAGCAGAAACAATGTTGAATTCTGAAGAAAAAAAAAAGGCTGCCTGATTATCGGCACAGAGATAAGTGCAAAAAAATGTTTTGTTTGCCACGCGAAGCAATTGTAACAAGGTTATCATGTGACCCAAACATGAAGGCGACCTAGGCAGAGGTTTTTCGAATGGGGCCAACAGTTGTTTTTCTCATGATGGGGGCGTCTCCCACATGGTCGGTCGAAAATGGGGGCGATCGGGGAATTAGCCGCAAGGGCAAGGATGTAGCGCGAGGTGTGCTCTTTGGCCTGAATTGGCCACCTCGCTGTTGGTTTTTCCGCGTCTCTCATTGTACTATGTTGTGCCCTCCCGGCATGTGTACATCCACGTGCAGATGACTGACGGCGAGACATGACGCTGCTGGAGTGTCGTCCGGTGGAGCCGATGCACGCTGACACCTACATGCAATTTGCTGGAGCCACCTCCCTGCGTCCACGTGCTCAGCTCCATCGGCAGGCCTCCTTGGCGGTCGAGCCGCTGGCGGTCACTACCACTACAGTGGCTGTCTGCGTGCATGCAGTACTGGATCTGACTGTGCTATTGCGTGTGTAGCGTCATGCTCTCTCAAGGGTCCATGTTTCATGCTGCGTGGCACTGTTTGGCACAATGGACCTTCGTAGGCACTGCTTGGATTCGGGTAGCCAAAACTCTTAAGTACTATTTTTCTAGCTGCTTCTAACCGCATGACTGTATTTGCAGAGTTGGTGTTATGGTATGGTCCAGTTTTCAGGCAAAATGGACGACACCCGGATTTTAGGCTGTCGGCCGTCTGGCAGGGCTTACCGAGAAAACCCTGCCTGCCAAAAAAAGGTCTAAGACTATTTTCTGATTGGCTGGTTAGCTGAGTAACAAACTCTACAGAGCTGGAGGGGAGCTAGAACTTGGAGGGGTCTCCCATTGTTGCTCATTCTTCACTCCTAATCAGTTACTTCCAGTGCTCAGCTGCTTTCTGGCTCCAGCACTGGCGCGCATTTCTGAGTAACAAACCCAGATCATTCAGACTTAGACTGTAGAGCAACAGACTGAGGGGGCAGCAGACTAACCAACGAGCGTGGAAGCCAACGCGTTGCATCAACAATATTGCCGTCCCAACCTGCTACCTAGTATTTCCAGCTTGGTATCAAAGCCAGAGCATAGCAGCAGCAGCAGCAGCATAAGACTAGCGTAAATGTGCCAGACAACGCCGGCGGACCCCCATACGCGCCAGTGCAGGGGAAATGCTTCTGGATTTTTTCCAGCAGCATTGACCAGCCTGGTGGCGGCAGCATAGTTTTCCCCATGGCCACTGGGCTAGGGAAAATGCTGCCAGAAGGTTTCGGCAGCACTGACCCCCACGCGTGACGCGAGGTGAGAGGCCAGTGACGTCAGGCACCACGACAACAACACACATCGACCAAGTGTAATGGTGCTGCGAGCAACAACAACAGCAGCAGCTTACAACAGCAGCGAGCACTGGCAGCATCAGCCAGCAACAACTCTGCTCAGTAGCAGCAGTTCACGAAAGCTTGTAGAAGCAGCAGCCCGAAGCGGCTTGCAACAGTAGCATGGTGTATCAGCAACAGCCGACGGGAGCAGCAGCAGCAGCAAGCAGCAGCCAGCAGCGAGCAGCAGTAGCAGCCGGCTACAGCAGTAGCAACAGCGAGTAGCAGCCAGCAGCAGCCAGAAGCAGCCTGCAGCAAGTAGTAGCAGCAGCTCCAGTAGCAGTAGTCAGCCGCAACCTGCTGCAGCTGTAGCTGCAGCTCGCAACAGCAGCGGCTACAGCTACAACTGCTTACAGCCTGCTACCTACAGCGAGCTACGAGCTACGAGCAGCAATCTCGATGCTCGCGGCCCGCAGCAAGCAGCGGGCAGCGAGCTTGATGCTCGCGGCCCGCAGCAAGCAGCGGGCAGCGAGCAGCGAGCTCGCTGCTCGCAGCTCGCAACGAGCAACGAGCTCGTAGTGCAACCAAGCAGAGAAAAAAACAACGGAAAAAAATCCCCCACCCCACAGGTGTTTTTACAGCAATTATTGATGCCATCACGGCCGTTGCAGTGGCCAGAACAGCCGTAGCAGTGCGCAGCAGCCCAGTAGCAGCAGCAGCAATAGCGGCCGTAGCAACGTCGGTAGCAGCAGCAGCTGCTCTAGCAAACCACCACAAGCAAAAGCAGCAACAGCAACAGTGGCAACAGCAGCTGTGGCAACACCAGCTAACATCATGTGGCGGACGTAGTAGCGGCTTCAGCAACAGCCACTGCTGATGTCAGCAATGTTTTAGCTGATGTCATTGCTGACATCACTATTGACGTTATCAACAAAAACAAACTTTGCGAAAACGCAGCAGCACCTACTAAAGTCAACCATCTCAAACTAACATCACTGCTAACGTCACTGTTAACTTCGGCAGCATAAAGAAAGAAAAGATACAAAGGAGAGTGGAACAAAGGGGGCCAACAAACATGGCCACAAGCCCTCATGGGGAAGGGTCCTCCTCTGGTGGGGGGACCCCTCTTCCCCCTTTCCTGTAGCAGCTGCAGCAGCAACAACAGCAGCAACATCAGTGGCAGTAGCAGCAGCAGCAGCAAGAGCAGCAGTAGTAAGAGCAGCAGCAGTAAGAGTAGCAGCAGCAGTAGCAGGAGGAGTAGCAGCAACAGTAGCAGCAAGAGAAGCAGCAGCGCCAACATCCTGCAGGCTCTGTTGTCGGTCCCTCTGACTCAACAAATCCGCTCGCCGCTCTACACGAGCAGCTTGCAACACGGACATAGCAGCTAGCGGCACTACAGTTGCCGCCACCCCCGCCACTGCAACGGTCGTAGCAGTAGCATCAAGAGCCGCCGCCGTAGCAGCAACAACATCAGCAGCCGCCACCGTTGCAGTAGCAACCGCCGCCGCAGCAGCTACACCAACTTCAACAAGCACCGTTCACCCCACCAGGATACGCGAGCCTTGTGGTTTCCTTTGCCACGCAATACTTGGCACAGCAACATACCTTATGCCAACAACAGACGGTGACGTCCGTCTTAGGCCCCACTCTGGGTACCAACCGTAGGCCAAAGGACTTCGAAACCCCACCGTTGCCACTTCAGGCTGGCGACCAGTTGAGGAGCTAGGAGCTCAGCTTCCAGATCTGGGCATAGGGCGAAAGTCTGTGGCCCTATTACGTCCTCCCCTTCGACTCCACCCAGGCCGACCACGTCTACGGTGCCGGTCGTGCCGTGCGTACTCTCGTCCCTATTGCCCCTCCAGCCACACGCCACGCCCATGAGCCCTTCCTCGGCGACCCCACCATTGGCGCCCTCCCTGACCCAGCAACAGCCTGGCACGTACTCACGCGCCCTCATCGCTTGTCCAATGATGCTCAGACCGGCCGCCTGCTCCGGGAGTTCAACTCCCTTTGCATGACGGAGACCGAGACGGTCACTTCATATCGGCAGTGCGTAGAGGATCTTCTTCGCCGACTCTGTCACGTCCACTTTGCAGCTGTTGATAGCATGCTTAACACATAGCCAGCTATAGCTCTTAACTCAACCTCCTTTCCTCTGCCGTGTCCCATAAAGTGCATTGATTGCGCTCAAGGCAAGATGCACCATTCCACCTACCCCCTCTCTGCCTCTTGAGCATCCGCCCCGCTCGACCTCGTTTACTCTGATGTCATGGTTCCCATCTGTGTCCGCCAGCCCCTCCGGGCCGGGAACCCCGACCATGTCCGCCAGCTCCTCAGGGCCAGCTACCCTGTCCGTGTCCGCATGCCCCTCAGGGCCGGCTGCCCTGTCCGTGCCTGTCAACCCCTCAAGGCATGGTGCCCCGTCCGTGTCTGCCAGCCCCTCAGGGCCGGCCGCCCCGCCCGTGTCCGCCAGCCCCTCCGGGCCAGATGCCCCTTCCGTGTCTATCAGCCCCTTAGGGCCGACTACCCCGTCCGTGTCTGCCAGCCCCTAAGGGTCGGCCGCCCCGCCCGTGTCCGCCAGCCCCTCAGGGCCGGCTGCCTCGTCCATGTCTGTCAACCCCTCAAGGACGAGTGCCCTGTCCGTGTCTGCCAGCCCCTTAGGGCCGGCCGCCCCGTCAGTGTCCGCCAGCCCCTCAGGAGCAGCTACCCCGTCTTTGTCCGCCAGCCACTCAGGCCCGGCTGCCCCGTCCGTGTCTGCCAGTCCCCCAGGGCCGGCTTCCTTGTCTGTGTCTGCCGGCCCCTCAGGGCCGGTTGCCTCATCCGTGTCTGCCTGACCCTCAAGGCTGGTTGCCCCGTCCGTATCGGCGTGCTACACAGGTGGTCCAGATGGGAACCTCAGACCCAGGTCGATAGTTGGCACTTAGGCTACCTCCGTACGTCCTCTCACCGCACGACCCCTTGTCATTCCACGAGAGTCCTCACCTCATGACATACCCGCCCACACCGTCCACCCCACTGAGTGGCCAGAGGACCCAGCCACCTTATGTGAAGCTCGTCCATCTCCCGAGGCCGCTCACTGGGAAGCCGCATGTGCTGACGAGCTAGTCTCCGTTCGGCAACATCACGTCCATGAGGTCGTCGACCTTCCCCCGGGCCGCAAGGCCATCGGCGCCAAGTGGGTTCTCTGGCAAAAGTGGAAGCCAAACGGGTCTCTGCACAAGTACAAGGCCTGTCTCACGGCCAAGGGGTTTGCTCAGGTCCCTGGGATCGACTATGACCAGATCTATGCCCCTGCCGGTCGGTTCTCCACAAACCGGGCATTGTTCAGCCTGGTTGCCCAGCACGGGTGGAAACTGCATCAGATGGATGTGAGCAACGCCTTCCTCCATGGCTCACTAGAGGGCAAGGAGCTCTACATGATACAGCCTCCAGGCTTCGACGATGGCTCTGGCAAGGTCTCGAAGTTGCGGAAGGCCCTCTATGGCTTGAAGCAGTGACTGCGCTACTGGAACCAAGAGATCAGTCGTAGGCTTCTTAGCGACAGCCTCCTTTGCAGCTCTGCCGACCCCGCACTATTCATTAGCGCGAGAGGTGAGACCTTTGTCTATGTTGACGATCTGCTCATTGCATCACCAAACGCAGTTGCCATCCAGAGGGTCAAGGACCTACTACACGCTACCTACCAGATGAAGGACCTCGGGCTAGCGCGAGTCTTTCTGGGCATGGAGCTTGAGCATGATCTCTTCGCGGGCATACTACATTTCCATCAAGTCGCCGATGTCCATACCCTGTCCGGGCGCTTCGCATAGGACCTACCCCTCGTGCCGAGCACCCTCACCCATGTTGCCCGACGGTCAGGCGTTGCTCAAGAGTTCTGATCCAGCTGTGGTGGGGAAGCCAGTAGACGTGAGCGCGTCTGTGCGCGTCATCGGGTCACTGATGTTCGTGGTGCCGACGACGCGCCCAGACATCGTGTTCGCTGTCAACCTCCTTCCTCAGTTATCTCAGGAGCCGTGTCACCTCCACTTGGAGACCGCGATCAGAGTATTGCGCTATGTCTTCTCGACTCCACGGCGAGGTCTCATATTCCACCGACATCCGTCTGTTGTCGCAGTGGGCTACACCAACAGTGACGAGGCCGGCAGTCCAGACGGTAAGAGCCGCACAGGCTGGATCTTTCTGATTGGCAGCATGGTCGTGTCCTGGCGTAGTGGCAAGCAAGGGTGCATTGCGCGCAGCACTGCTGAGGCTGAGTACATAGCCCTTGGTTCAGGCGCATGTGAGAGCGTGTGGTTGCGTCGTCTGTTGTCCGAGTTGCGTCAGTGCGTTACATCCATCACGTTGCATTGTGACAATGAGAGTGCTATAGCCATCGTCGAAAATGATGGCGTGCATCACACACGCACAAAGCACATTAATGTCGAGTATCATTATGTGCCTTTTGTTGTTGCATGACGGCATCATCAGCATTGTGTGGGTTGAGACAACACGACAGTTGGCTGACTTCTTGACCAAGGCAATGAACTGCGACTCATTCAAGAAAGCTGTGAGTTCAGTCGGCGTGTGTCCGTGAGTTACACTCTTTGTCCTGGCTTGCGTCTCTATGTGCCCTTAGGGAGTCTATCTGTTGAATGTGACGCTGCCCGCCCATGTGTATTGTGCCTGTGAGTCATGGGGGTGTGCTAGTTTCTCCGCGTCTTTCATTGTACTCCGTTGTGTCCTCCTGGCTTGTGTACATCGGCGTGCAGATGACTAACGACGAGACTTGACGCTGCTGGAGTGTCGTCCGGTGGAGCCGACGCACGCTTAGGCCTACACGCAGTTCGCTGGAGCCTCCTCCCTGCGTGAACGTGCTCAGCTCCATCGGTAGGCCTCCTTGCCGGTCGAGCCGCTGGCGGTCACTGCCACTGTAGTGGCTGTCTGCGTGTGTCCAGCACTGGATTTGACTTTGCTATTGTGTCTGCAGCGTCATGCTCTGCCTAAGGTCCATGTTTCATGTTGCGTGGCACTGTTTGGCACAATGGACCTTCGCAGGCACTGGGTTCGGGCAGCCATACTTCTTTCCTACTATTTTTCTAGCTGTTTCTAACTACACGACTACGTTCGCAGCATTGGTATTATGGTATGGTCCAGTTTTCAGGCAAAACGGACGATACCCGGGTTTTGGCCTGTCGGCCGTCTCGCAGTGCTCATCGAGAAAACCTTGCCTGCCAGAGAATAGGTCTAGGACTGGTACATTCTGATTGGGTGGTTAGGTGAGTAACAAACTCTACAGAGCTGGGGGGGAGCTAGGACTTGGAGGGATCTCCCATTTTGCTCATTCTTCACTCCTAATCAGTTACTTCCTGTTTTCAGCTGCTTTTTGGCGGTAACACTGGTGCGCGCATTTCTCAGTAACAAACCCAGAGCATCCGGACTTAGACTTTAGAGCAGCGGACTGAGGAGGCAGCAGACTAAGCAACGAGCGTAGAAGCCGGCGCGCTGCATCGACAACGTTGCTGCTCCAACCCGCTGCCTAGTATTTCCAGCTCTCGCGCTACAGAGGAGCAACATGGAGGGAAAAAACCAACATTAAATTCTGCTCGCAAATGGACTGGAGGGTTGGACCCAACCCAACGTACAGTCCTCACCCTCTTGTCCTGGAGTCGGACTGGTCATTCCGTATCATCCGGAGTCTGTCCGGACATCTAGGTCGATGTCTGTGGTGTTTTTCATCTTGGTCAACCCTACTTGTGCATCCGCGGACTTGGGGGGGCATACACCCCGAAAAACTCTTGCACCATGATCGGTGGATGTGTCAGAAGAATGACCGATCCACCGAAAAGCCCAGGTACAAATGCGGAAAAACTAGTTTATTTGCCCAGCGAAGCAATTGTAACAGGGTTACTATGTAACCCAAAAAAAGGGCAGAAATGGGGGCGAGGGGGGATGATGACCGTCCTCTGGATGGTCTTGCCTGCCCTACTCCCGCCTGAACTCACATAAGTATCTGTGAAGGAATTTATTTCAAGTCTATTTTGAAGAACTTTGGCCAAAGTTTGGACCACCAGGGAAGTAGGGTACTTGAGTATATGGGCTGATAAAATTTTAGAATGGTACTGCTCAGCCCTAATTCAAAATGGTGCATGCTTCTAGATTCTACAACTCAAATTTGAGCCCTCGAATTTGAGCAGCCAAGGCCAGATGCCGCGTGGTAAGTGCACAACGTCTTGGACGTAGGCGAGGTGGCAGCGCGCTTCATACGGAGCAGAAAAACTGATCAACATGGAGCCCAAACCTCCGGACCTAAAGCTTTCAAAAATTCACCCCAGCTGTTGTGCGCGATGTTTCCAGGAGATTGCCAAGGGATTTCTGTACAGGAATGGAGGCTCTAGAGAGAATCATGAAACAGGGTCAAAAATCCTTCTGGATTGATTCATCTGCGGATCAAGGCGGGAGTTGGGTTTGTCCGAACGAGTCTGAACCAGCAGCATCCCCCACCATCAAGCTTTGACAAATTGTACTGTAGCGTTAAGTCTGGTGCTTGTGCATGGTCGAAACAAAGATGCACCGGACACACATCCTTGGAAAATCCGCTTGGAGACCGAAGTTCGTGAAATGCCATTGACTGGACAGGGAGGAACAGCTGACACGTAATGTTCCAGTGGACTTCTGCACAACATGACCAAGCTCCCTTTCTTCAAGCCAGAANGAGGTGTGACCCATCCCCCCCACATCCTCCTCCTCCGCCGTCGCCTCCGACGACGACGAGGCCACCCTGCATGCACGCTGCGAGAAGGAGCCGAGGGTTGCCCGGGTGCCACTTGATGCGCCACACGCCGCCGCCGAGCGCCAGCTGGCACGTCTCCACTGGCCGGTGGATCTGGCGGACGTCCCAGAACCGCAGGCGCTCGTCGTAGCTGCCCGTGAGCACCGTGTGCTCGGAGTGGGGGCTGCAAGCGATGGTGGTCACGCCGCAGCCGTGCGCCTTGCTGTTGCGGAAGAGCGCGTGCGAGAGGTCCGTGCGCAGGTCCCAGCCTGCGAAAACGCAGTCGTCGCCGCCCGAGTACACGACCTGGACAGAGAGACGTTACAGGGAATAAAGAACTTACTCTTTGACGTTTTGCAAAACGTCTTAGTTCTTTGTTTCCCGAGTACACGACCTGGACAGAGAGACGTTACAGGGAGCGTTGGGTGAGGGAGGGGGGGAGTGGCTCTGAGTTGGGGCTGCACACGACGGCGGTCGACGGCGGTCGCGCCGCAGTTGTATGCCGGGGTGTCATGGGTGGATGTAGGCAGTTGCGACTGCGTGGAGTGAAGACCTGCGAGCAAAAAGTGCACACCTGCAAACAGAACTGCACACCTGCGAGCCAAAAGTTAACAGCTGCGAACCAAAACTGCACCTCTGCGAACAAAAAAAGCACACCTGCGAACAAAATTTGCACACCTGCGAACTCAATGTGGACACTTGCGAACAAAAAAGCTGAGGTGGCAGTGCAGCAGGCCACCAGGGGCATGCACACAAACGCAACTGCAACGGCATCTGATGAGAAAGGTGACAGCTCCTTGCACAAGGCACAGCGCACGTGCAGAGAATCGAGCAGAGAATGTCAAAACAAGGATTGTCTACATGAGAGTGTGAAACAGAGAATGTCAAAACAAGGATTGTCCACATGAGAGTGTGAAGCAGAGAATGTCAAAACAAGGATTGTCCACATGAGAGTGTGAAACAGAGAATGTCAAAACAAGGGTTGTCCACATGAGAGTGTCGCAACGGTACAGCCACTGCTGAGAAGAATAGCATGAGTGTGTGAGTGAAATGAGTGTGTGAGTGAAATGAGTGTGTGAGTGAAATGAGTGTGTGAGTGAAATGAGTGTGTGAGTGAAATGAGTGTGTGAGTGAAATGAGTGTGTGAGTGAAATGAGTGTGTGAGTGAAATGAATGTGTGAGTGAAATGAGTGTGTGAGTGAAATGAGTGTGTGAGTGAAATGAGTGTGTGAGTGAAATGAGTGTGTGAGTGAAATGAGTGTGTGAGTGAAATGAGTGT
>SZWC01027683.1:14567-29696 GCA_023375785.1 Penium margaritaceum | reverse complement strand
CACAACTCTGGCTGAATTCTGGCACAACTCTGGCACAACGATTGCACAAGTCTGGCACAAGTCTGGCACAACTCTGGCACAACTCTGGCACAACTCTGGTACAACTCTGGAACAACTATGGCACAACTCTGGCACAACGCTCCCAAAACTCTGGCATAACTCTGGCACAACGCTGGCACAACTCTGGCACAACTCTGCAACAAATTTGGCACAACGCTGGCACAACTTTGGCATAACTATGGCACGACTGCTGCACAACTCTGGCACAACTCTGGCACAACTCTGGCACAACTCTGATACAACTTTGGCAGAAAACTCTGGCACAACTCTGGCACAAAGCTTGCACAACTCTGGCGCAACTCTGGCAAAACTCTGGCTCAACTCTCGCTCAACTATGGCACAGCTCTGGCACGGCTCTGACAAAACGCTAGCACAACTTGGGCACAGCTCTGGCACAACTGCGGCACAACTCTGGCACAACGCTTGCACAACTCTGGCACAACTCTGGCAAAACTCTGGCACAACTCTGGCACAACTCTAGAACAACTCTGGCACAACTCTGGCATAACGCTGGCACAACTCTGGGACAACTCTGCCACAATTCTGGCACAACTCTGGCACAACTCTGGCACAACTCTGGTACAACTCTGGAACAACTCTGGCACAACTCTGGCACAACGCTCCCAAATCTCTGGCATAACTCTGGCACAACGCTGGCACAACTCTGGCACAACTCTAGCACAACTCTGGCACAACTCTGGCACAACTCTGGCACAACTCTGACACAACTCTGGCACAACTCTGGTACAACTATGGAACAACTCTGGCACAACTCTGGCACAACGCTCCCAAATCTCTGGCATAACTCTGGCACAACGCTGGCACAACTCTGGCACAACTGTGCCACAAATTTGGCACAACTCTGGCACAACTTTGGCATAACTATGGCACGACTGTTGCACAACTCTGGCACAACTCTGGCACAACTCTGGCACAACTCTGACACAACTTTGGCTGAAAACTCTGGCACAACTCTGGCACAAAGCTGGCACAACTCTGGCGCAACTCTGGCAAAACTCTGGCTCAACTCTCGCTCAACTATGGCACAGCTCTGGCATGGCTCTGACAAAACGCTAGCACAACTTGGGCAAAGCTCTGGCACAACTCTGGCACAACTCTGGCACAACGCTGGCACAACTCTGGCACAACTCTGGCAAAACACTGGGACAACTCTGGCACAACTCTGGGACAACTCTGGGACAACTCTGGGACAACTCTGGGACAACTCTGGGACAACTCTGGGACAACTCTGGGACAACTCTGGGACAACTCTGGGACAACTCTGGGACAACTCTGGGACAACTCTGGGACAACTCTGGGACAACTCTGGGACAACTCTGGGACAACTCTGGGACAACTCTGGGACAACTCTGGGACAACTCTGGGACAACTCTGGGACAACTCTGGGACAACTCTGGGACAACTCTGGGACAACTCTGGGACAACTCTGGGACAACTCTGGGACAACTCTGGGACAACTCTGGGACAACTCTGGGACAACTCTGGGACAACTCTGGGACAACTCTGGGACAACTCTGGGACAACTCTGGGACAACTCTGGGACAACTCTGGGACAACTCTGGGACAACTCTGGGACAACTCTGGGACAACTCTGGGACAACTCTGGGACAACTCTGGGACAACTCTGGGACAACTCTGGGACAACTCTGGGACAACTCTGGGACAACTCTGGGACAACTCTGGGACAACTCTGGGACAACTCTGGGACAACTCTGGGACAACTCTGGGACAACTCTGGGACAACTCTGGGACAACTCTGGGACAACTCTGGGACAACTCTGGGACAACTCTGGGACAACTCTGGGACAACTCTGGGACAACTCTGGGACAACTCTGGGACAACTCTGGGACAACTCTGGGACAACTCTGGGACAACTCTGGGACAACTCTGGGACAACTCTGGGACAACTCTGGGACAACTCTGGGACAACTCTGGGACAACTCTGGGACAACTCTGGGACAACTCTGGGACAACTCTGGGACAACTCTGGGACAACTCTGGGACAACTCTGGGACAACTCTGGGACAACTCTGGGACAACTCTGGGACAACTCTGGGACAACTCTGGGACAACTCTGGGACAACTCTGGGACAACTCTGGGACAACTCTGGGACAACTCTGGGACAACTCTGGGACAACTCTGGGACAACTCTGGGACAACTCTGGGACAACTCTGGGACAACTCTGGGACAACTCTGGGACAACTCTGGGACAACTCTGGGACAACTCTGGGACAACTCTGGGACAACTCTGGGACAACTCTGGGACAACTCTGGGACAACTCTGGGACAACTCTGGGACAACTCTGGGACAACTCTGGGACAACTCTGGGACAACTCTGGGACAACTCTGGGACAACTCTGGGACAACTCTGGGACAACTCTGGGACAACTCTGGGACAACTCTGGGACAACTCTGGGACAACTCTGGGACAACTCTGGGACAACTCTGGGACAACTCTGGGACAACTCTGGGACAACTCTGGGACAACTCTGGGACAACTCTGGGACAACTCTGGGACAACTCTGGGACAACTCTGGGACAACTCTGGGACAACTCTGGGACAACTCTGGGACAACTCTGGGACAACTCTGGGACAACTCTGGGACAACTCTGGGACAACTCTGGGACAACTCTGGGACAACTCTGGGACAACTCTGGGACAACTCTGGGACAACTCTGGGACAACTCTGGGACAACTCTGGGACAACTCTGGGACAACTCTGGGACAACTCTGGGACAACTCTGGGACAACTCTGGGACAACTCTGGGACAACTCTGGGACAACTCTGGGACAACTCTGGGACAACTCTGGGACAACTCTGGGACAACTCTGGGACAACTCTGGGACAACTCTGGGACAACTCTGGGACAACTCTGGGACAACTCTGGGACAACTCTGGGACAACTCTGGGACAACTCTGGGACAACTCTGGGACAACTCTGGGACAACTCTGGGACAACTCTGGGACAACTCTGGGACAACTCTGGGACAACTCTGGGACAACTCTGGGACAACTCTGGGACAACTCTGGGACAACTCTGGGACAACTCTGGGACAACTCTGGGACAACTCTGGGACAACTCTGGGACAACTCTGGGACAACTCTGGGACAACTCTGGGACAACTCTGGGACAACTCTGGGACAACTCTGGGACAACTCTGGGACAACTCTGGGACAACTCTGGGACAACTCTGGGACAACTCTGGGACAACTCTGGGACAACTCTGGGACAACTCTGGGACAACTCTGGGACAACTCTGGGACAACTCTGGGACAACTCTGGGACAACTCTGGGACAACTCTGGGACAACTCTGGGACAACTCTGGGACAACTCTGGGACAACTCTGGGACAACTCTGGGACAACTCTGGGACAACTCTGGGACAACTCTGGGACAACTCTGGGACAACTCTGGGACAACTCTGGGACAACTCTGGGACAACTCTGGGACAACTCTGGGACAACTCTGGGACAACTCTGGGACAACTCTGGGACAACTCTGGGACAACTCTGGGACAACTCTGGGACAACTCTGGGACAACTCTGGGACAACTCTGGGACAACTCTGGGACAACTCTGGGACAACTCTGGGACAACTCTGGGACAACTCTGGGACAACTCTGGGACAACTCTGGGACAACTCTGGGACAACTCTGGGACAACTCTGGGACAACTCTGGGACAACTCTGGGACAACTCTGGGACAACTCTGGGACAACTCTGGGACAACTCTGGGACAACTCTGGGACAACTCTGGGACAACTCTGGGACAACTCTGGGACAACTCTGGGACAACTCTGGGACAACTCTGGGACAACTCTGGGACAACTCTGGGACAACTCTGGGACAACTCTGGGACAACTCTGGGACAACTCTGGGACAACTCTGGGACAACTCTGGGACAACTCTGGGACAACTCTGGGACAACTCTGGGACAACTCTGGGACAACTCTGGGACAACTCTGGGACAACTCTGGGACAACTCTGGGACAACTCTGGGACAACTCTGGGACAACTCTGGGACAACTCTGGGACAACTCTGGGACAACTCTGGGACAACTCTGGGACAACTCTGGGACAACTCTGGGACAACTCTGGGACAACTCTGGGACAACTCTGGGACAACTCTGGGACAACTCTGGGACAACTCTGGGACAACTCTGGGACAACTCTGGGACAACTCTGGGACAACTCTGGGACAACTCTGGGACAACTCTGGGACAACTCTGGGACAACTCTGGGACAACTCTGGGACAACTCTGGGACAACTCTGGGACAACTCTGGGACAACTCTGGGACAACTCTGGGACAACTCTGGGACAACTCTGGGACAACTCTGGGACAACTCTGGGACAACTCTGGGACAACTCTGGGACAACTCTGGGAC
Organism: Penium margaritaceum; assembly: GCA_023375785.1. Classification (NCBI taxonomy): domain Eukaryota; kingdom Viridiplantae; phylum Streptophyta; class Zygnematophyceae; order Desmidiales; family Peniaceae; genus Penium; species Penium margaritaceum. The sequence goes on along the minus strand of SZWC01027683.1, from coordinate 25,223 downwards.
AACTCTGGGACAACTCTGGGACAACTCTGGGACAACTCTGGGACAACTCTGGGACAACTCTGGGACAACTCTGGGACAACTCTGGGACAACTCTGGGACAACTCTGGGACAACTCTGGGACAACTCTGGGACAACTCTGGGACAACTCTGGGACAACTCTGGGACAACTCTGGGACAACTCTGGGACAACTCTGGGACAACTCTGGGACAACTCTGGGACAACTCTGGGACAACTCTGGGACAACTCTGGGACAACTCTGGGACAACTCTGGGACAACTCTGGGACAACTCTGGGACAACTCTGGGACAACTCTGGGACAACTCTGGGACAACTCTGGGACAACTCTGGGACAACTCTGGGACAACTCTGGGACAACTCTGGGACAACTCTGGGACAACTCTGGGACAACTCTGGGACAACTCTGGGACAACTCTGGGACAACTCTGGGACAACTCTGGGACAACTCTGGGACAACTCTGGGACAACTCTGGGACAACTCTGGGACAACTCTGGGACAACTCTGGGACAACTCTGGGACAACTCTGGGACAACTCTGGGACAACTCTGGGACAACTCTGGGACAACTCTGGGACAACTCTGGGACAACTCTGGGACAACTCTGGGACAACTCTGGGACAACTCTGGGACAACTCTGGGACAACTCTGGGACAACTCTGGGACAACTCTGGGACAACTCTGGGACAACTCTGGGACAACTCTGGGACAACTCTGGGACAACTCTGGGACAACTCTGGGACAACTCTGGGACAACTCTGGGACAACTCTGGGACAACTCTGGGACAACTCTGGGACAACTCTGGGACAACTCTGGGACAACTCTGGGACAACTCTGGGACAACTCTGGGACAACTCTGGGACAACTCTGGGACAACTCTGGGACAACTCTGGGACAACTCTGGGACAACTCTGGGACAACTCTGGGACAACTCTGGGACAACTCTGGGACAACTCTGGGACAACTCTGGGACAACTCTGGGACAACTCTGGGACAACTCTGGGACAACTCTGGGACAACTCTGGGACAACTCTGGGACAACTCTGGGACAACTCTGGGACAACTCTGGGACAACTCTGGGACAACTCTGGGACAACTCTGGGACAACTCTGGGACAACTCTGGGACAACTCTGGGACAACTCTGGGACAACTCTGGGACAACTCTGGGACAACTCTGGGACAACTCTGGGACAACTCTGGGACAACTCTGGGACAACTCTGGGACAACTCTGGGACAACTCTGGGACAACTCTGGGACAACTCTGGGACAACTCTGGGACAACTCTGGGACAACTCTGGGACAACTCTGGGACAACTCTGGGACAACTCTGGGACAACTCTGGGACAACTCTGGGACAACTCTGGGACAACTCTGGGACAACTCTGGGACAACTCTGGGACAACTCTAGCACAACTCTCGCACAACTCTGGCACAACTCTAAGACAACTGTGGCACAACTGTGGCACAACTCTAGCACACCTTTGCCACAACTGTGGCACAACTCTGGTACAACTCTGGCACAACTCTGGCACAACTTTGGCACAGCTTTGGCACAAGTCTGGCACAACTCTGACACAACGCTGGCACAACTCTTGCACAACTTTGGCACAACTCTGGCACAACTATGGCACAACTCTGGCACAACTCTGGGACACTTCTAGCACAAGTCTGGCACAACTATGGCACTGCTTTGGCACAGCTATGAAAAAACGCTAGCACAACACGGGCAAAACTCTGGCACAACTCTGGCACAACTCTGGAACAACTTTGGCACAACTCTGGCACACCTCGCGCACAACTCTTACACAACTCGCGCACAACTCTGGCACAACTCTGGCACAACTATGGCACAACTCTGGTTCAGTTCTGGCATAACTTTGACTCAACTCTGGCACAACTGTGGTACAACTCTGGAGCAATTCTGGCACAACTCTAGCACAATTCTGGCAAAATTCTGGGACAACTTTGGTACAACTCTGGCACAACTCTGCCACAACTCTGCCACAACTCAAGCACAACAATGGCACACCTCTGGCACAACGCTGGCACAACTCTGGCACAACTCTGGCACAACTCTGGCACAACTCTGGCACAACTCTGGCACAACTCTGGCAAAACTCTCGGACAAATATGGCACAACTCTGGCACAACTCTAGCACAACTCTGGCACAACTCTGGCACAACTCTGGCACAACTCTCGCACAACTCTGGCACAACTCTGGCACAACTCTGGAACAACTCTGGCACAACTCTGGCACAAGTCTGGCACAACGCTAGCACAACTCTGGTACAACTCTGGGACAACTCTTGCACAACTCAGGCACAACTCTGGCACAACTCTGGTACAACTCTGGCACAACTCTGGCACAACTCTGGCACACCTCTGGCACAACTCTGGCACAACTCTGGCAAAACTCTCGGACAACTCTGGCACAACTCTGGCACAACTCTAGCACAACTCTGGCACATCTCTGGCACAACTCTGGTACACCTATGGCACAACTCTGGCACAACTCTGGCTCAACTTTAGCACAACTCTGGAACAACTCTGGCACAACTCTGGCACAAGTCTGGCACAACGCTAGCACAACTCTGGTACAACTCTGGGACAACTCTTGCACAACTCAGGCACAACTCTGGCACAACTCTGGTACAACTCTGGCACAACTCTGGCACAACTCTGGCACACCTCTGGCACAACTCTGGCACAACTCTGGCAAAACTCTCGGACAACTCTGGCACAACTCTGGCACAACTCTAGCACAACTCTGGCACATCTCTGGCACAACTCTGGTACACCTATGGCACAACTCTGGCACAACTCTGGCTCAACTTTAGCACAACTCTGGAACAACTCTGGCACAACTCTGGCACAAGTCTGGCACAACGCTAGCACAACTCTGGTACAACTCTGGGACAACTCTTGCACAACTCAGGCACAACTCTGGCACAACTCTGGTACAACTCTGGCACAACTCTGGCACAACTCTGGCACACCTCTGGCACAACTCTGGCACAACTCTGGCAAAACTCTCGGACAACTCTGGCACAACTCTGGCACAACTCTAGCACAACTCTGGCACATCTCTGGCACAACTCTGGTACACCTATGGCACAACTCTGGCACAACTCTGGCTCAACTTTAGCACAACTCTGGAACAACTCTGGCACAACTCTGGCACAAGTCTGGCACAACGCTAGCACAACTCTGGTACAACTCTGGGACAACTCTTGCACAACTCAGGCACAACTCTGGCACAACTCTGGTACAACTCTGGCACAACTCTGGCACAACTCTGGCACACCTCTGGCACAACTCTGGCACAACTCTGGCAAAACTCTCGGACAACTCTGGCACAACTCTGGCACAACTCTAGCACAACTCTGGCACATCTCTGGCACAACTCTGGTACACCTATGGCACAACTCTGGCACAACTCTGGCTCAACTTTAGCACAACTCTGGAACAACTCTGGCACAACTCTGGCACAAGTCTGGCACAACGCTAGCACAACTCTGGTACAACTCTGGGACAACTCTTGCACAACTCAGGCACAACTCTGGCACAACTCTGGTACAACTCTGGCACAACTCTGGCACAACTCTGGCCCAACTCTGGCACACCTATGGCACAACTCTGGCACAACTTTGGCTCAACTATAGCACAACTCTGGCACAACTCTGGCACAACTCTGGCACAGCTCTAACAAAACTCTAGGACAACTGTGGCACAACTCTGGCACAACTCTAAGACAACTGTGGCACAACTCTGGCACAACTCTAGCACACCTTTGCCACAACTGTGGCACATCTCTGGTACAACTCTGGCACAACTCTGGCACAACTTTGGCACAGCTTTGGCACAAGTCTGGCACAACTCTGGCACAACGCTGGCACAACTCTTGCACAACTTTGGCACAACTCTGGCACAACTATGGCACAACTCTGGCACAACTCTGGGACACCTCTAGCACAATTCTGCTACAACTATTTTCACTGCTTTGGCACAGCTATGAAAAAACGCTAGCACAACACGGGCACAACTCTGGCACAACTCTGGCACAACTCTGGAACAACTTTGGCACAACTCTGGCACACCTCGCGCACAACTCTGACACAACTCTCGCACAACTCTGGCACAAGTCTGGCACAACTATGGCACAACTCTGGTTCAGTTCTGGCATAACTTTGACTCAACTCTAGCACAACTCTGGTACAACTCTGGAGCAATTTTGGCACAACCCTGGCACAACTCTGGCACACCTCAGGCACAACTCTAGCACAATTCTGGCAAAGTTCTGGCACAACTTTGGTACAACTCTGGCACAACTCTGCCACAACTCTGCCACAACTCAAGCACAACACTGGCACACCTCTGGCACAACGCTGGCACAACTCTGGCACAACTCTGGCACAACTCTGGCAAAACTCTGGCACAACTCTGGCAAAACTCTGGCACGACACTGGCACTACTCTGGCACAACTCTGGCACAACTCTGGCAAAACTCTCGGACAACTCTGGCACAACTCTGGCACAACTCTGGTAAAACGCTGGCACAATTCTGGCACAACTCTGGCACAACTCTGGCACAGCTCTGGCACAGCTCTGACAAAGTGCTAGCACAACTCTGGCACAACTCTGGCAAAACTCTCGGACAACTCTGGCACAACTCTGGCACAACTCTGGTAAAACGCTGGCACAATTCTGGCACAACTCTGGCACAACTCTGGCACAGCTCTGGCACAGCTCTGACAAAGTGCTAGCACAACTCTGGCACAACTCTGGCAAAACTCTCGGACAACTCTGGCACAACTCTGGCACAACTCTGGTAAAACGCTGGCACAATTCTGGCACAACTCTGGCACAACTCTGGCACAGCTCTGGCACAGCTCTGACAAAGTGCTAGCACAACTCTGGCACAACTCTGGCAAAACTCTCGGACAACTCTGGCACAACTCTGGCACAACTCTGGTAAAACGCTGGCACAATTCTGGCACAACTCTGGCACAACTCTGGCACAGCTCTGGCACAGCTCTGACAAAGTGCTAGCACAACTCTGGCACAACTCTGGCAAAACTCTCGGACAACTCTGGCACAACTCTGGCACAACTCTAGCACAACTATGTCACAGCTCTGGCACAGCTCTGACAAAACGCTAGCACAACTCGCGCACAGCTCTGGCAAAACTCCGGCACAACTCTGGCACAACGCTGGGACAACTGTGGCACAACTCTGGCACAACTCTGGCACAACCCTGGCACAACTCTGGCACACCTCAGGCACAACTCTCGCACAATTCTGGCAAAGTTCTGGCACAACTTTGGTACAACTCTGGCACAACTCTGCCACAACTCTGCCACAACTCAAGCACAACACTGGCACAACTCTGGCACAACTCTGGCACAACTCTGGTAAAACGCTGGCACAATTCTGGCACAACTCTGGCACAACTCTGGCCCAACTCTGGCACACCTATGGCACAACTCTGGCACAACTCTGGCTCAACTATAGCACAACTCTGGCACAACTATGGCACAACTCTGGCACAGCTCTGACAAAACTCTAGCACAACTGTGGCGCAACTCTGGCACAACTATAAGACAACTCTGGCACAACTCTAGCACACATTTGCCCCAACTCTGGCACAACTCTGGTACAACTCTAGCACAACTCTGGCACAATTTTGGCACAGCTTTGGCACAACTCTGGCACAACTCTGGCACAACGCTGGCACAAATCTGGCACAACTTTGGCACACCTCTGGCACAACTATGGCACAACTCTGGCACAACTCTGGGACACCTCTAGCACAATTTGGCCCAACTATGGCACTGCTTTGGCACAGCTATGAAAAAACGCTAGCACAACACGGGCACAACTCTGGCACAACTCAGGCACAACTCTGGAAGAACTTTGGCACAACTCTGGCACACCTCGCGCACAACTCTGACACAACTCTGGCACAACTCTGGCACAACTCTGGCACAACTATGGCACAACTCTGGTTCAGTTCTGGCATAACTTTGACTCAACTCTGGCACAAATCTGGTACAACTCTGGAGCAATTCTGGCACAACCCTGGCACAACTCTGGCACACCTCTGGCACAACTCTGGCACAAAGCTGGCACAACTCTGGGACAACTCTGGGAAAACTCTGGACCAACTATGGCATAGCTCTGGCACAGCTCTGGCACAACTTTGCCACAACTCTGGCACAACTCTGGCATAGCTCTGGCACAACTCTGGAACAACTATGGCACAGATCTGGCATAGCTCTGACAAAACGTTTGCACAACTCGGGCACAACTCTGGCACAACTCTGGCACAACTCTGGCACAATTCTGGCACAACTCTAGCACATCTCTGGCACAACTCTGGCACAACTCTGGCACAGCTCTGGCACAGCTCTGACAAAGCGCTAGCACATCTCGGGCACCACCCCGGCACAACTCGGGCACAACTCTGGCACAAGTCTGGCACAACTCTGGCACAACTCCGGCACAACTCTGACACAACTCTGGCACAACTATGGCACAGCTCTGGTACAGCTCTGACAAAGCGCTAGCACAACTCGGGCACAACTCTGGCACAACTCTCGCACAACTCTGACACAACTCTGGCACAACTCTGGCACAGCTCTGGCACAGCTCTGACAAAGCGCTAGCACATCTCGGGCACCACCCCGGCACAACTCGGGCACAACTCTGGCACAAGTCTGGCACAACTCTGGCACAACTCCGGCACAACTCTGACACAACTCTGGCACAACTATGGCACAGCTCTGGTACAGCTCTGACAAAGCGCTAGCACAACTCGGGCACAACTCTGGCACAACTCTCGCACAACTCTGACACAACTCTGGCACAACTCTGGCACAGCTCTGGCACAGCTCTGACAAAGCGCTAGCACATCTCGGGCACCACCCCGGCACAACTCGGGCACAACTCTGGCACAAGTCTGGCACAACTCTGGCACAACTCCGGCACAACTCTGACACAACTCTGGCACAACTATGGCACAGCTCTGGTACAGCTCTGACAAAGCGCTAGCACAACTCGGGCACAACTCTGGCACAACTCTCGCACAACTCTGACACAACTCTGGCACAACTCTGGCACAGCTCTGGCACAGCTCTGACAAAGCGCTAGCACATCTCGGGCACCACCCCGGCACAACTCGGGCACAACTCTGGCACAAGTCTGGCACAACTCTGGCACAACTCCGGCACAACTCTGACACAACTCTGGCACAACTATGGCACAGCTCTGGTACAGCTCTGACAAAGCGCTAGCACAACTCGGGCACAACTCTGGCACAACTCTCGCACAACTCTGACACAACTCTGGCACAACTCTGGCACAGCTCTGGCACAGCTCTGACAAAGCGCTAGCACATCTCGGGCACCACCCCGGCACAACTCGGGCACAACTCTGGCACAAGTCTGGCACAACTCTGGCACAACTCCGGCACAACTCTGACACAACTCTGGCACAACTATGGCACAGCTCTGGTACAGCTCTGACAAAGCGCTAGCACAACTCGGGCACAACTCTGGCACAACTCTCGCACAACTCTGACACAACTCTGGCACAACTCTGGCACAGCTCTGGCACAGCTCTGACAAAGCGCTAGCACATCTCGGGCACCACCCCGGCACAACTCGGGCACAACTCTGGCACAAGTCTGGCACAACTCTGGCACAACTCCGGCACAACTCTGACACAACTCTGGCACAACTATGGCACAGCTCTGGTACAGCTCTGACAAAGCGCTAGCACAACTCGGGCACAGCTCTGGCACAACTCCGGCACAACTCTGGCACAACTCTGGCACAACTATGTCACAGCTCTGGCACAGCTCTGACAAAGCGCTAGCACATCGTGGGCACCACTCTGGCACAACTCGGGCACAACTCTGGCACAACTCTGGCACAACTCTGGCACAACTCTGGCACAACTCTGGCACAACGATGGCACAACTCTGGCACAACTCTTGCACAACTCCGGCCCAACTCTGGCACACCTATGGCACAACTGATACCCCCAATTTTTCCGCATTCTTGTTCTTCTCCGCGGATGATCCGGCTCCGCGCCGATCCGCGGAACACGCACTCTACCGCTACTGCCAACCCTCGTAATCAAAGGGACAGCAATTGTTATCCGCGGGTCACAACCTCGGAGTGTCGGTGCAGATGCCTCACCGGTGAGTAACGCTCCGCGGTCCACTTCTTGCCACACAGAAGTCCACCACCTCGTGGTGTCCGACTCCTCTCCGCGGAAGCCTCGTTCCGCGGACGTGTGCAAGCAAGGGACCGTCAGCAGCTTCCTCCACTCGGACTCTTGGTTCTTTACGCGCTTAACTCCTAGATCCGCGGATCACTCTCCACGGGCAATAGAGGGTTGGAGAGCGGAAGTTGGGACACAGGAAATGAGAACAGGCCGAGGACTTTGATAAAGCTGATTGCAGAGTACACATAATGCTCTCGAATGCAAGTAAATCTGAGTTATACTTGTGATACTACCAGTCAGGCCTTTTTCTACTTGGGACTCCGCACAGTGTAACTACACACTGTCGGTCTCATCCCTCTCAAACTGACCTTCCTCTATTTGGACTCCTCGCGGTGCGGCTATGCATCGCGGGTCTTGTCCTCACACACATACTATCTTCTACCGGTCACTTTTCTCCACCCGCGACTCGTGCACGCGGTTCTTCGTGTTCTTCCTTGAATCTTCCATCTACGCGATGTGCCCTCCCATCTCTCCTCCTGGATTGCCGCTGCCAGCCTTGTGTTCTGATTGGTTGTGCTCCTGCCACCGTTCTCCTGTCGCTTGGTTTGGTCGGCGGATGTCTTGCCCGTCCGATGTTCCAGCTTCCTTCTCCTCCTTCCATTATTCGGCTTCTGTTCCCTTTCCACCGCGATCTTTCCCGCCGGGCCATCCTTCTCGCTACTGCCATCGGACTCTGCGCCACCCCATGCTCTACCGCAACCTTGGTGCGGGAGCCAGCTTTCCACGCGTGTCCTTTCGTGCTTGTTGCTCTCGGCCGGGTCTTGTCCGCGGATCTACCAATCCGCGAAGCTGGCTTTCCGCGGATACATCTTTCCCCCCGCGGAGCTGCGGTGGATTTCCGCCTGACACTGATACCCCCAACCCCCCTTTTTCTCAAGACTCTGCCCTAGAGTCTCGCCCGCGTAGCAGGCACGTGAACTTCCCTTGCAGTCCTGGCCGCTGCCGATGTCGACAAGGACGGCAGTATGTTTCTATCTCCCCGCCCTCTCGTTGGTACTTCGCAGAACATTGCTGATGTACGTACAGCTGGCAGCCCTCACATCAAGCTCGTGCGGTGATGTCTCCCGCTCCCAATCTCCTTTTGCAGGTCGAGCAGTGTGGGATCCGCTCATACATCCTGCAGCTGGTGCAGCGGTACACCATGTGTCCCTCCTCCCTTCTTCAAACCCCTGCGGCGCACTGCGCATGGGCCCATCCTTCGCAGTGTTCACAGTGACATGCCATCCTCGTGACGATCCCTGCGCATCCATCTCCGCAGCATTGCAATCCGGAGTTCTTCGTTCCCCCGTCCTCTTTTCGAGATTGAGCAAGGCATTGGTGACAGGTCCACACCCCCACCTTACCTCTCTTTCCACATCTCAGGTGACACATCCTCAGGCACATGCCACACCCTTTCGCGAACTTTGCCATCCCCTCCTGACAAGCAGCGCATGCAGGCTCTCGGGTTTTCGTAGTGAAGCAGAGGTAGCAGTCTGTCTTCAGGAGCTCGTTGCCCACGCATTGGTGACATTGGCCCTTCCAAGCAGAGTTGCCCGTCACCAGGCATCCGCGGTGGGCGGGCCTCATGCAGGCAACGCACTTTTCCTCATCCTGCACCGTCTTCAGACAGATGGGATATGCCGCGGATTGATTCCTTCCCCCTTCCGCTTCCTCTTCTTCTGACTCCTCCTCTTCCCCGTCCTCGTTCACCCGGGGTGCCTTGCGGATTCCTCGCCGCCTTTCAGACTCCTCCCTGCACCTTCTTCATACCGCGGCCCCACTTCGCCCTCCGCGCTCATCACGAGGCGGCACCAGGCAGCCAGTACAGATCTGGTGGTGGCATCCGCCACAATCCTGCACTTCCACTCCCCACCATTGGCCGCACTGAGCACACCTCTTCTCTTCCATTTCCTTCTGCCTCCTTTCTTCTGCCGCGACACGTCCCTCCACCTGCCATTGTCTCATTGCAGCCCCAGATACTGTGCGCGGACCTTTCCGTCGCTCGCTAGGCCCCTCCTCCTCTTCCTCCTCCTCCTCTTCCTCTGGGTCCCATATTCCGCGGGGTGGTGCTCCCCCAGCGCCGGGTCCTGCTCCTTCTTCCTCCTGCCACTTTTTCATAGCTTCCTCCTCAGCCGCCTCTCTCACGCATCGCAAGAAGGTGCAGTTCATTCCGATGCAAGTCTTAGAGGCCCCGCCGGCGTGTTGATGCGCGGGCTTCCCACATACCCGGCACACCACTTTTAGTCGTGGCTCAGCGGGGAGATTTTCCCCGCACCACACACATGGGCCAGTGTAGGTAGCCAGGGTCTTGGGGCTCATTGGTACCCCGGTCCGCGGTGGCGTTTCCCGGGATGGTTGCTGGGTTTCT
>SZWC01027682.1:2091-20052 GCA_023375785.1 Penium margaritaceum | reverse complement strand
CGTGTAAGTGCATGTAAGTGCGTGTAAGTGCGTGTAAGTTTGTGTAAGTGCGTGTAAGTACGTATAAGTATGTGTAAGTGCGTAAAAGTGCATATAAGTGTGTGTAAGTGCATGTAAGTGTGTGCAAGTACATGCAAGTGCGTGTACGTGCATGTAAGTGCGTGCAAGTGCGTGTAACTGCGTGTAAGTGTGCGTATGTGCGTGTAAGTGCATGTAAGTGCGTGTAAGTACGTGTAAGTGTGTGTGAGTGTGTATGAGTATGTGTAAGTGCGTGCAAGTGCATGTAAGTGCGTGTAAGTGCGTGTAAGAACGTGTCAGTGCGTGTAAGTACGTGTTAGAGTGTGTAAGTGTGTGTACGCTTGTGTAAGTACGTGTAAATGTGTGTACGTATGTGCAAGTACGTTTAATTATGTGTAAGTGTGTGTAAGTGCGTGTAAGTTCGTGTAAGTACGTGTAAGTGCATATAAGTGCATGAAAGTGTGTGTAAGTACGTACAAGTGCGTGTAAGTACGTGTAAGTGAGTGTAAGTTTGTTTAAGTACGTGTAAGTGTATGTGAAGTATGTGTTAGTGCGTGTAAGTATGTGTAAATGTGTGTAAGTGCGTGTAAGTGTGTGTAAGAATGTGCAAGTACATGGAAGTGCGTCTAAGTATGTGCAAGTGCGTGTAAGTGCGTGTAAGTGCGTGTAAGTATGTGTAAATGTGTGTAAGTGCGTGTAAGTGTGTGTAAGAATGTGCAAGTACATGGAAGTGCGTCTAAGTATGTGCAAGTGCGTGTAAGTGCGTGTAAGTGCGTGTAAGTGCGTGTACCTTTGTGTAAGTGTGTGTAAGTATGTGTAAATACGTGTTAGTGCATGTAAGTGTGTGTAAGTATGTGTAAGTGCGTGTAAGTGCGTGTAAGTGCGTGTACCTTTGTGTAAGTGTGTGTAAGTATGTGTAAATACGTGTTAGTGCATGTAAGTGTGTGTAAGTATGTGTAAGTGCGTGTAGGTGTGTGTAAGTGTGTGTAAGTGTGTGTAAGTGCGTGCCAGTGCGTGCCTATGCGTGCCAGTGCGTGTAAGTTGGTGTAAGTGTGTGTAAGTGTGGGTAAGTGCGTATAAGTGCATGTAAGTGTGTGTAAGTGTGTGTAAGTGCGTGCCAGTGCGTGCCTATGCGTGCCAGTGCGTGTAAGTTGGTGTAAGTGTGTGTAAGTGTGGGTAAGTGCGTATAAGTGCATGTAAGTGTGTGTAAGGGTATGTAAGTGTGTGTAAGTGTATGTAAGTGCGTGTAAGTGAGTGGAAGTGCATGTAAGTGCATGTCAGTGGGTGTAAGTGCGTGTGAGTGCGTGTAAGTGCGTGTAACTTTGTGTGAGTTCCTGTCAGTGTGTGTAAGTGCGTGTGAGTGTGTGTAAGTGCGTGTAAGTGCATGTAAGTGCGTGTGAGTGCGTGAAAGTGTGTGTAAGTGCGTGTAACTTTGTGTGAGTTCCTGTCAGTGTGTGTAAGTGCGTGTGAGTGTGTGTAAGTGCGTGTAAGTGCATGTAAGTGCGTGTGAGTGCGTGAAAGTGTGTGTAAGTGCGTGTATGTGTGTGTACGTTTGTGTAAATGCGTGTTAATGCATGTACGTTTGTGTAAATCCGTGTAAGCGCGTGTAAGTGTGTGTAAGTGCGTGAAGTTCGTGTAAGTACGCGCAAGAGCTTGTAAGTGTGTGTAAGTTTGTGTAAATGCGTGTTAATGCATGTACGTTTGTGTAAATCCGTGTAAGCGCGTGTAAGTGTGTGTAAGTGCGTGAAGTTCGTGTAAGTACGCGCAAGAGCTTGTAAGTGTGTGTAAGTACGTGTAGGTGCATGGAAGTGTGTGTATGTACGTGTAAGTTTGTGTAAGTGCGTGAAAGTACATGTAACTGTGTGTAAGTGCGTGTAAGTGTGTGTAAGTGCGTGTAAATGCATATAAGTGCGTGTAAGTGTGTGTAAGTGTGTGTAAGTGCGTGTAAGTGCGTGTAACTATGTGTAAGTGCGTGTAAGTATGTGTAAGTGCCTGTAAGTGCGTGTAAGTGTGTGTTAGTGCGTGTAAGTGCATGTAAGTTCGTGTAAGTGCGTGTAAGTGCGTGTAACTATGTGTAAGTGCGTGTAAGTATGTGTAAGTGCCTGTAAGTGCGTGTAAGTGTGTGTTAGTGCGTGTAAGTGCATGTAAGTTCGTGTAAGTGCGTGTAAGTATGTGTAAGTTTGTGTAAGTACGTAGAAGTGCGTGTAAGTGCGTGTAAGTACGTGTAAGTGCGTGTAAGTGCGTGTAAGTGTGTGCAAGTGCATGCACGTGCGTGTAAGTACATGTATGTGCGTGTAAGTACGTATAAGTACGTGTAAGTGCGTGTAAGTATTTGTAAGTGCATGTTAGTGCGTGGAAGTGCGTGTAAGTACGTGGAAGTGCGTCTAAGTGCGTGTAAGTAGGTGGAAGTTCGTGAAAGTGCGTATACGTTTGTGTAAGTGTGTGTAAGTGCGTGTAAGTATTTGTAAGTGCATGTTAGTGCGTGGAAGTGCGTGTAAGTACGTGGAAGTGCGTCTAAGTGCGTGTAAGTAGGTGGAAGTTCGTGAAAGTGCGTATACGTTTGTGTAAGTGTGTGTAACTGCGTGTAAGTGCGTGTACTTGCGTGTAAGTGCATGTAAGTACGTGCAAGTGCGTGTAAGTGCGTGTAAGTATGTGTAAGTACGTGTAAGTGTGTAGAAGTGTGTGTAAGTGCATGTAAGTGCGTGTAAGTGCGTGTACTTGCGTGTAAGTGCATGTAAGTACGTGCAAGTGCGTGTAAGTGCGTGTAAGTATGTGTAAGTACGTGTAAGTGTGTAGAAGTGTGTGTAAGTGCATGTAAGTTTGTGAAAGCTCGTGTAAGTGCGTGTGAGTTCGTGTCAGTGCATGTAAGTGTGTGTGAGTGTGTGTAGGTATGTGTAAGTGTGTGTAAGCTCGTGTAAGTGCATGTAAGTGCGTGTGACTGTGTATGAGTGTGTGTAAGTGCGTGTAAGATTGTATCAGTGCGTGTAAGTTTGTGTAAGTGCATGTAAGTAGGTGTACATTTGTGAAGGTGCGTGTAAGTGCTCGTAAGTGCGTGTAAGTGCGTGTACGTGTGTGTAAGTACATGTAAGTTCATGTAAGTTTGTGTAAGTGCATTTAAGTGGGTCTAAGTGTGTGTAAGTGTGTGTAAGTGCGTATAATTTTGTGTAAGTGCATGTAAGTGCATGTACGTTCGTGTTAGTCCGTGTAAGTGCCTGTAAGTGCATGTAAGTGCGTATATGTTTGTGTCAGTGTGTGTAAGGGCGTGTAAGTGCATCTAAGTGTGTGTACGTGCATGTCAGTGCGTGTAAATGCGTGTAAGATCGTGTTGGTACGTGTAAGAGCGTGTATGTGCCGATAAGTGTGCGTCGGTGCGTGTAAGTGTTTGTAAGTGCGTGTAAGTTCGTGTAAGTGCGTGTAAGTATGTGTGAGTGTGTGTAAGTGTGTGTAAGTGCGTGTAAGTGCGTGTAAGTACGTATAAATGCGTGGAAGTGCGTGTAATTGCGTGTAAGTGCGTGTAAGTATGTTTAAGTTTGTGTAAGTGTGTGTAAGTACGTGTGAGTTCGTGCCAGGGCGTGTAAGTATGTGAAAGTGCGTGTAAGCACGTGTAAGTGCGTGTAAGTACGTGCAAGTACGTGTAAGTACGTGTGAGTTCGTGTAAGTGTGTGTGAGTGCATGTAAGTACGTGTAGGTTTGTGTAAGTGTGTGTAAGTGTGTGTACGTTTGTATAAGTGCGTGTAAGTGTATGTAAGTGCGTGTAAGTGCGTGTAAGTTTGTGTAAGTTTGTGTAAGTACGTGTTAGTTCGTGTAAAGGCGTGTAAGTGCATGTGAGTTCGTGTCAGTGCGTGTAAGTGTGTGTAAGTGTGTGTAAGTGCGTGTAACTGCATGTTAGTGCGTGTAAGTACGTGTAAGTACGTGTAAGTGTGTGTGAGTGCGTGTAAGTGCGTGTGAGTGTGTGTAAGTGCGTGTAAGTGCATGTGAGTTCGTGTCAGTGCGTGTAAGTGTGTGTAAGTGTGTGTAAGTGCGTGTAACTGCATGTTAGTGCGTGTAAGTACGTGTAAGTACGTGTAAGTGTGTGTGAGTGCGTGTAAGTGCGTGTGAGTGTGTGCAAGTGTGTGTAAGTGCGTGTAAGTGCGTGTACGTTTGTGTCAGTGCGTGTAAGTGTGTGTAAGTGCGTGTAAGTGCGTGTAATTGTGTGTAAGTGCATGTAAGTGCATGTAAATGCGTGTAAGTGCGTGTAAGTGCGTGTACGTTTGTGTCAGTGCGTGTAAGTGTGTGTAAGTGCGTGTAAGTGCGTGTAATTGTGTGTAAGTGCATGTAAGTGCATGTAAATGCGTGTAAGTGCGTGTGAGTGCGTGTAAGTGCGTGTATGTGCGTGCAAGTGCGTGTAAGTACGTGTAAGTACGTGTAAGTGCGTATACGTTCGTGTACGTGCATGTATGTGCATGTAAGTGTGTGTAACTGCGTGTAAGTACGTGTAAGTGCGTGTATGTGCGTGCAAGTGCGTGTAAGTACGTGTAAGTACGTGTAAGTGCGTATACGTTCGTGTACGTGCATGTATGTGCATGTAAGTGTGTGTAACTGCGTGTAAGTACGTGTAAGTGCGTGTAAGTTTGTGTAAGTGCATGTAAGTTCGTGTAAGTGTGTGTAAATGCGTGTGAGTTCGTGTCTGTTTGTGTAAGTGCGTGTAAGTACGTGTAAGTGCGTGTGAGTACGTGTAAGTGTGTGTAGGTGTGCGTAAATGCGTGTAAGTGCATGTGAATGCGTGTAAGTGCATTTGAGTGCGTGTAAGTACGTATAAGTGCATGTAAGTGTGTGTAAGTTCGTGTAAGTGCGTGTAAGTGCATGTACGTTTGTGTAAGTGGGTGTGAGTGCGTGTAAGTGTGCATAAGTGCGTGTACGTTCGTGTCAGTGTGTGTGAGTGCGAGTAAGTGTGGGTATGTGCGTGTAATTGCATGTAAGTGCATCTAAGTGCATGTAAATTGGTGTCAGTACGTGTGAGAACGTGTAAGTACATATAAGTGCGTGCAAGTGCGTGTAAGTGCGTGTAAGTACGTATAAGTTTGTGTAAGTGCGTGTAAGTGCGTGTAAGTGCGTGTAAGTGTGTTTAACTGCATGCAAGTGTGTGTAAGTGAGTGTAAGTATGTGTAAGTACGTGTAAGTATGTGTAAGTGCGTGTAAGTGTGTGTAAGTGCGTGTAAGTGTGTGTAAGTTCATGTCAGTGCGTGTAAATGCATGTAAGTGCATGAAAGTATGTGTAAGTACGTGTAAGTGCGTATAAGTGCATATAAGTGCGTGTAAGTACCTGTAAAGTACGTGTTAGTATGTGCAAGTGCGTGTAAGTGTGTGCAAGTGCATGCAAGTACGTGTAAGTGCGTGTAAGTGCGTGTAAGTACGTGTAAGTGCGTGTAAGTGCGTGTAAGTGCGTGTAAGTTCGTGTAAGTGCGTGTAAGTATGTGTAAGAGCATGTTAGTGCATGTTAGTGCGTGTAAGTGCGTGTAAGTGCGTGTAAGTACGTGTAAGTGCGTGTAAGTGCGTGTAAGTGCGTGTAAGTTCGTGTAAGTGCGTGTAAGTATGTGTAAGAGCATGTTAGTGCATGTTAGTGCATGTAATTTCGTGTAAGTGCGTGTAAGTGTGTGAAAGTGCGTGTAAGTGCGTGAAAGTGCGTGTAAGTATGTATAATTGTGTATAAGTACATGTAAGTGCATGTAAATGCATGTAAGTGCGTGTTGGTGCGTGTAAGTGTGTGTAAGTACATGCAAGTGTGTGTAAGTGCGTGTAAGTACGTATAAGTGTGTATACGTGCGTGTAAGTGCGTATAAGTGCGTGTAAGTGTGTGCAAGTGTGTGTAAGTGTGAGTAAGTTTGTGTAAGTGGGTGTAAGTGCGTGTAAGTACGTATAAGTGTGTATACGTGCGTGTAAGTGCGTATAAGTGCGTGTAAGTGTGTGCAAGTGTGTGTAAGTGTGAGTAAGTTTGTGTAAGTGGGTGTAAGTGCGTGTGAGTACGTGTAAGTGCGTGTAAGTACGTGTAAGTGTGTGTAAGTGCATGTAAGTGTGTGTAAGTGCATGTAAGTGCGTGTAAGTGCGTGTACGTGTGTGTAAGTATGTGTAAGTACGTGTAAGTGCGTGTGAGTGTGTGTAAGTGTGTGTAAGTGCATGTAAGTGTGTGTATGTTTGTGTAAGTGCGTGTAAGTGCGTGTACGTGTGTGTAAGTATGTGTAAGTACGTGTAAGTGCGTGTGAGTGTGTGTAAGTGTGTGTAAGTGCATGTAAGTGTGTGTATGTTTGTGTAAGTGCGTGTAAGTACGTGTACATTTGTGTAAGTGTGTGTAAGTGCACGTAAGTACGTGTAAGTTTTTCTCAGTGTATGTAAGTGTGTATAAGTGCGTGTAGGTGCGTTTAAGTACGTGAAAGTGTGTGTAAGTGTGTGTATGTTTGTGTAGTTTTGTTTAATTGCGTGTAAGTATGTTTAAGTTTGTGTACGTGCGTGTAAGTACGTGTGAGTTTGTGTCAGTGTTTGTAAGTATGTGTAAGTGTGTGTAAGCGCGTGTAAGTGCGTGTAAGTATGTGTAAGTGCGTGTAAGTGCGTTTAAGTACGTGTGAGTACGTGTAATTGTGTGTGAGTGCATGTAAGTGCGTGTAAGCTTGTATAAGTACGTGTAGGTACGTGTACGTTCATGTAAGTGCGTGTAAGTGTGTATAGGTGCGTGTAAGTACGTGTAAGTTTGTATAATTTTGTGTAAGTGCGTGTTAGTTTGTGTAAGTGCGTGTATGTGTGTGTGAGTTCGTGTCAGTGCGTGTAAGTGTGTGTAAGTGTGTGGAAGTGTGTGTAAGTGCATGTTAGTGCGTGTAAGTACGTGTAAGTATGTGTAAGTACGTGTGAGTGCGTGTAAGTGCGTGTGAGTGTGTGTAAGTGTGTGTAAGTGTGTGTAACTGTGCGTGTAACATCGTGTCAGTGTGTGTAAGTGTGTGTAAGTGCTCGTAAGTACGTGTAATTGTGTGTAAGTGCATGTAAGTTCATGTAAATGCGTCTAAGTGCGTATCAGTGCGTGTAAGTGCGTGTAAGTGCGTGTAAGTACGTGTAAGTGCGTATACATTCATGTACGTGCATATAAGTACATGTAAGTACGTGTAAGTGCGTGTAACTACATGTAAGTGTGTGTAAGTGTGTATAAGTACATGTAAGTGTGTGTAAGTGCGTGTAAGTGCGTGTAAGTGCGTGCAAGTGCGTGTAAGTGTGTGTAAGTACGTGTAACTGTGCGTAAGTATGTGTAAGTGCGTCTAAGTACGTGTAAATGTGTGCTAGTGCATGCAAGTATGTGTAAGTGTGTGTAAGTACGTGTAAGTGTGTGTAAGTACGTGTAACTGTGCGTAAGTATGTGTAAGTGCGTCTAAGTACGTGTAAATGTGTGCTAGTGCATGCAAGTATGTGTAAGTGTGTGTAAGTACGTGTAAGTGTGTGTAAGTAATTGTAAGTGTGTGTAAGTGCGTGTAAGTGCGTGTAAGTGAGTGTACGTCCGTGTAAGTTTGTGTAAGTGCGTATAAGTGTATATAAGTTCATGTAAGTACGTGTAAGTATGTGTGAGTTTGTGTCAGTGCGTGTAAGTGCGTGTAAGTGAGTGTACGTCCGTGTAAGTTTGTGTAAGTGCGTATAAGTGTATATAAGTTCATGTAAGTACGTGTAAGTATGTGTGAGTTTGTGTCAGTGCGTGTAAGTGCGTGTAGGTGTGTGTAAGTGCGTGTAAGTACGTGTATGTACGTGTAAGCACGTGTAAGTGCTTGTGAGTGCGTGTGAGTGCGTGTGAGTGTGTGTAACTACGTGTAAGAGCGTGTAAGTGCGTGTACGTTCGTGTAAGTGCATGGAAGTGTGTATAAGTACGTGTACGTACGTGTAAGTGCGTATAAGTGCGTATGTTTGTGTGTAAGTTTGTGTAAGTTTGTGTAAGTTTGTGTAAGTTCCAGTAATCTTGTGTAAGTGCGTGAGTGCGTGTGAGTGCGTGTGAGTGTGTGTAAGTACGTGCAAGTGCGTGTAAGTGCGTGTAAGTGCATGTAAGTACGTGTAAGTACGTGTAAGTGTGTGTAGGTGTGTGTAAGTGCGTGTAAGTGTGTGTGAATGCATGTACGTTTATGTGAGTACGTGTAAATGCGTATAAGTGCATGTAAGTGCATATAATTTTGTGTAAGTGCGTGTAAGTGCGTGTACGTTCGTATAAGTGGGTGTAAGTGCGTGATAGTGCAAGTAAGTGCGTGTACGTTCATGTCTGTGTGTTTAAGTGCGAGAAAGTGTGGGTATGTGCATGTAATTGCGTGTAAGTGCATGTAAGTGCATGTAAATGCGTGTAAGTGCATGTGAGTGGGTGTAAGTGCATGCAAGTCCGTGCAAGTACGTGTAAGAGCGTGTAAGTACGTGTAAGTACGTATAAGTTTGTGTAAGTGCATGTAAGTGCGTGTAAGTGCGTGTAAGTGTGTGTAATTGCGTGTAAGTGTATGTAAGTGCGTATAAGTGCGTGTAAGTGCGTGTAAGTACGTGTAAGTACGTGTAAGTGTGTGTAAGTGTGTGTAAGTGCGTACAAGTGTGTGTAAGTTTGTGTAAGTGCGTGTAAGTGCATGTAAGTGCGTGAAAGTGCGTGTAAGTGCGTGTAAGTGCGTGAAAGTACGTGTAAGTGTGTGTAAGTGCGTACAAGTGTGTGTAAGTTTGTGTAAGTGCGTGTAAGTGCATGTAAGTGCGTGAAAGTGCGTGTAAGTGCGTGTAAGTGCGTGAAAGTACGTGTAAGTGTGTGTAAGTACCTGTAAAGTGCGTGTAAGTACGTGTAAGTGCGTATAAGTGTGTGTAAGTGCATGTAAGTGTGTATAAGTATGTGTAAGTGAGTGTAAGTGTGTACAAGTGCATGCAAGTACGTGTAAGCACGTGTAAGTGCGTATAAGTGTGTGTAAGTGTGTGTAAGTGCGTGTAAGTGCGTGTAAGTACGTGTAAGTGCGTATAAGTGTGTGTAAGTGCATGTAAGTGTGTATAAGTATGTGTAAGTGAGTGTAAGTGTGTACAAGTGCATGCAAGTACGTGTAAGCACGTGTAAGTGCGTATAAGTGTGTGTAAGTGCGTGTAAGTGTGTGTAAGTACGTGTAAGTTCATGTAAGTGTGTGTAAGTATGTGTAAGTGCATGTTAGTGCGTGTAAGTGCGTTTACGTTTGTGTAAGTGTGTGTAAGTGCGTGTAAGTGTGTGTAAGTACGTGTAAGTTCATGTAAGTGTGTGTAAGTATGTGTAAGTGCATGTTAGTGCGTGTAAGTGCGTTTACGTTTGTGTAAGTGTGTGTAAGTGCGTGTAAGTGCGTGTAAGTACGTGCAAGTGCGTGTAAGTACGTGTAAGTACGTGTAAGTGCATATACGTTTGTGTAAGTGCGTGTAAGTGTGTGTAAGTACGTGTAAGTTCATGTAAGTGTGTGTAAGTATGTGTAAGTGCATGTTAGTGCGTGTAAGTGCGTTTACGTTTGTGTAAGTGTGTGTAAGTGCGTGTAAGTGCGTGTAAGTACGTGCAAGTGCGTGTAAGTACGTGTAAGTACGTGTAAGTGCATATACGTTTGTGTAAGTGCGTGTAAGTGCGTGTAAGTGCGTGTACGTTTGTGGAAGTTCGTGTAAGTGCTTGTAAGTACGTGTAAGTGCATGTAAGTGTATGTAAGTGTGTGTAAGTACGTGTAAGTTTCTGTAAGTGCGTGTAAGTGCGTGTAAGTGCGTGTAAGTGCGTGAAAGTGTATGTAAGTATGTGCAAGTGCATGTCAGTGCGTGTAAGTGTGTGTAAGTGTGTGAGAGTGTGTGTGAGTGTGTGTGAGTGCGTGTAAGTGTGTGTAAGTTGGTGTAAGTGCGTATAAGTGCGTGTACATTTGTGTAAGTGTGTATAAGTTCGTGTAAGTGTGTGTAAGTGCATGTAAGTGCATGTAAGTTTGTGTAAGTGCGTATAAGTGTGTGTACGTTTGTGTAAATGCGTGTAAGTGTATGTAAGTCCGCGTAAGTGTGTGTAAGTGCATGTAAGTGCATGTAAGTTTGTGTAAGTGCGTATAAGTGTGTGTACGTTTGTGTAAATGCGTGTAAGTGTATGTAAGTCCGCGTAAGTGTGTGTAAGTTTGTGTTAGTGTGTGTAAGTGCGTGTAAGTACGTGTAAGTACGTATAATTGTGTGTAAGTACATGTAAGTGCATGTAAATGCGTGTAAGTATGTGTGCGTACGTGTAAGTGTGTGTAAGTGCGTGTAAGTACGTGTAAGTACGTATAATTGTGTGTAAGTACATGTAAGTGCATGTAAATGCGTGTAAGTATGTGTGCGTACGTGTAAGTGTGTGTAAGTGCATGCAAGTGCGTGCAAGTACATGTAAGTGCGTGTAAGTACGTATAAGTGCATGTAAGTGCGAGTAAGTGCATGTAAGTGCGTGTAAGTGCGTGTAAGTGCGTCTAAGTGTGTGTAAGTACGAGTAAGATTGTGTAAGTGGGTGTAAGTACGTGTAAGTTTGTGTAAGTGCGTGTAAGTGCGTGTACGTTTGTGTCAGTGCGTGTAAGTACGTATAAGTGCATGTAAGTGCGAGTAAGTGCATGTAAGTGCGTGTAAGTGCGTGTAAGTGCGTCTAAGTGTGTGTAAGTACGAGTAAGATTGTGTAAGTGGGTGTAAGTACGTGTAAGTTCGTCTAAGTGCGTGTAAGTGCGAATAAGTTTGTGTAAGTGTGTGTAAGTAGGTATAAGTGCATATAAGTGTATACAAGTGCATGTAAGTGCGTGTAAGTGTGTGTAAATGTGTGCAAGTGCATGCAAGTGCGTGTAAGTGCGTGGAAGTACGTGTACGTGCGTGAAAGCACGTGTAAGTACGTGTAAGTGCGTTTGACTACGTATAAGTACGTGTGAGTGCGTGTAAGTGCGTGTGAGTACGTGTAAGTACGTGTAAGTGCATGTAAGTGCGTGTAAGTTTGTGTAAGTGTGTGTCAGTACGTGTACGTTTGTGTAAGTGCGTGTAAGTGTGCGTAAGTACATGTAGGTTCGTGTCAGTACGTGTAAGTGTGTATAAGTGCATGTAAGTGCCTGTAAGTGCGTGTAAGTGTGTGTAAGTGTGTGTAAGTACTTGTAATTTTGTGTAAGTGCGTGTAAGTATGTTTAAGTTTGTGTAAGCGCGTGTAAGTACGTGTGAGTTCATGTCAGTGCGTGTAAGTACGTTTCAGTGCGTGTAAGCGCGTGTAAGTGCGTGTACGTACGTGTAAGTGCGTGTGAGTGCGTGTGAGTACGTGTAAGTGTGTGTGAGTACATGTAAGTACGTGTAAGTTTGTGTAAGTGCGTGCAAGTGCGTGTACGTTCGTGCAAGTGCGTGTAAGTGTGTGTAAGTGCGTATAAGTGCATGTGAGTTTGTATAAGTTTATTTAAGTGCGTGTTAGTTCATGTAAGTGCGTGTAAGTGCGTGTGAGTTGGTGTCAGTGCGTGTCAGTGTGTGTAAGTGTATGGAAGTGCGTGTAAGTGCATGTTAGTGCGCGCAAGTATGAGTATGTACGTGTAAGTGCGTGTGAGTACATGTGAGTGCGTGTGAGTGTGTGCAAGTGTGTGTAAGTGCGTGTTAGTGCGTGTAAGTTTGTGTGAGTGCGTGTAAGTGCATGTAAGTGCGTGTAAGTACGTGCAGTTGCGTGTAAGTGCATGTAAGTACATGTAAATGTGTGTAAGTGCGTGTGAGTGCGTGTAAGTGCGTGTAAGTGCGTGCATGTGCTTGTAAGTACGTGTAAGTGTGTGTAAGTGCGTATACATTCGTGTCCGTGCGTGTAAGTGCATGTAAGTGCGTGTAAGTGCGTGTAAATACGTGGAGGTGCGTGTAAGTGCATGTAAGTATGTGTAAGTACGTGTAAGTGTGTGCAAGTGCGTGTGAGTACGTGTAAGTGTGTATAGGTGCGTGTAAGTACACGTAAGTATGTGTAAGTGTGTGTAAGTGTGTGCAAGTGCATAAAATTACGTGTAAGTGCGTGTAAGTATTTGTAAGTGCTGCTAAGTACGTGTAAGTGTGTGTAAGTGCATGTAAGTGAATGTAAGTACGTATACGTTTGTGTAAGTTTGTGTAAGTGCGTGTACGTGTGTATAAGTTCGTGTAAGTGCGTATAAGTGCGTGTGAGTTTGTGTCAGTGCGTCAAAGTGGATGTAAGTGCGTGTAAGTACTTGTAAGTGCGTGTAAGTGTGTGTAAGTACGTGTAAGCACGTGTAATTGGGTGTGAGTGCATGTATGTACGTGTGAGTGCGTGTAAGGACGTGTAAGTGCGTGTAAGTACGTGTACGTTTGTGTAAGTGCATGTAAGTGTGTATGAGTACGTGTAAGTGCGTGTAAGTGCATGTATTTGCGTGTAAGTTTGTTTAAGTTTGTGTAAGTTTGTGTTAGTGTGTGTAAGTTTGCATAAGTGCGTGTAAATGCGTGTCAGTTCGTGTCAGTGCGTGTAAGTACGTGTAAGTGCGTATAAGTGCGTGTAAGTACGTGTAAGTGCGTGTAGGTGTGTGTAAGTGCGTGTAAGTGCGTGTGAATACGTGTAAGTGAATGTGAGTGCGTGTAAGTACGTATAAGTGTATGTAAGTGTGTGTAAGTTCATGTAAGTGCGTGTAAGTGCGTGTACATTCTTGTAAGTGGGTGTAAGTGCGTGTTAGTGCACGTAAGTGCGTGTAAGTTTGTGTCAATGTGTGTAAGTGCGAGTAAGTGTGGATATGTGCATGTAATTGCATGTATTTGCATGAAAGTGCATGTAAATGCATGTACGTGCGTGTGAGAAAATGCAAGTGCATGTAAGTGCGTGCAAGTGCGTGTTAGTGCGTGTAAGTACGTATACGTTTGTGTAAATGCGTGTAAGTGCGTGTCAATGCGTGTAAGTGCGTGTAAGTGTGTTTAACTGCGTGTAAGTGTGTGTACGTGTGTGTAAGTATGTGTAAGTACGTGTAAGTGCATGTATGTGCGTGTAAGTGTGTGTAAGTGCGTGTAAGTATGTAAGTTCATATAAGTGCGTGTAAGTGCATGTAAGTACGTGAAAGTGTGTGTAAGTACGTGTAAGTGCGTGTAAGTGCATGTAAGTACCTGTAAAGTTCGTGTAAGTGTGTCGAAGTGCGTGTAAGTGCGTGTAAGTGCACGTAAGTGTGTGTAAGCATGTGCAAGTGCGTGTAAGTGTGTGCAAGTACATGCAAGTACGTGTAAGTGCGTGTAAGTGCATGTTAGTGCGTGTAAGTGTGTGTAAGTGCGTGTAAGTACGTGTACGTTCGTGTAAGTGCGTGTAAGTATGTGTGAGTGCACGTTAGTGCATGTAAGTGCGTGTAAGTTTGTATAAGTGTGTGTAAGTATGTGTAAATGCATGTAAGTGCGTGAAAGTGCGTGTAAGTACGTGTAAGTGCGTGTAAGTGCATATATGTTCGTGTAAGTGTGTGTAAGTGCATGTAAGTGTGTGTAAGTATTTGTAAGTACGTGTAAGTACGTGTAAGTGCGTGTAAGTGCATATATGTTCGTGTAAGTGTGTGTAAGTGCATGTAAGTGTGTGTAAGTATTTGTAACTACGTGTAAGTATGTGTAAGTGCGTGTAAGTGTGTGTAAGTTTGTGTAAGTGCGTGTAAGTACATGCAAGTACGTGTAAGTGCATGTAAGTATGTGTAAGTACGTGTGAGTGCGTGTAAGTTTGTGTAAGTGCGTGTAAGTGCGTGTAAGTACGTGTATGAGCGTGAAAGTGTGTGTAAGTGTGTGTAAGTGCATGTAAGTGCGTGTAAGTGTGTGCAAATATGTGTAAGTGCGTGTAAGTACGCGTACGTATGTGTAAGTGCATGTAAGTGCGTGTAAGTATGTGTAAGTACATGCAAGTACATGTAAGTGCGTGTAAGTACGTGTAAGTACGTGTAAGTACGTATAAGTGCGTATAAGTGCGTGTAAGTGCATGTAAGTGCGTGTAAGTATGTGTAAGTACATGCAAGTACATGTAAGTGCGTGTAAGTACGTGTAAGTACGTGTAAGTACGTATAAGTGCGTATAAGTGCGTGTAAGTGCATGTAAGTACGTGTAAGTTTGTGTAAGTTTTTGTAAGTTCATGTAAGTGTATATACGTTCATGTAATTGCGTGTAAGTGTATGTGAGTTTGTGTCAGTATGTGTAAGTGCGTGTAAGTGTGTGTAAGTGCATGTAAGTACATGTAAGTACGTGTAAGTATGCGTAAGTACGTGTAAGTGCGTGTGAGTGTGTGTAAGTGCGTGTGAGTATGTGTAAGTATGTGTAAGTTTGTGTAAGTGTGTGTAAGTGCGTGTACGTTCGTGTAAGTACATGTAAGTGTGTATAAGTACGTGTAAGTGCATGTAAGTGCGTGTAAGTGCCTGTATTTGCGTGTTAGTACGTGTAAGTTCGTGTAAGTTCGTGTAAGTACGTGTAGCTTTGTGTAAGTGTGTGTAAGTGCGTGTAAGTACGTGTAAGTGCATGTAAGTGCGTGTAAGTGCCTGTATTTGCGTGTTAGTACGTGTAAGTTCGTGTAAGTTCGTGTAAGTACGTGTAGCTTTGTGTAAGTGTGTGTAAGTGTGTGTGAGTTCGTGTAGGTGTGTGGAAGTGCGTGGAAGTGTAAGTGTGTGGAAGTGCGTGTAAGTGTGTGGAAGTGTGTGGAAGTGCGTGTAAGTGCGTGTAAGTTCGTGTAAGTACGTGTAGCTTTGTGTAAGTGTGTGTAAGTACGTGTAAGTACGTGTAGGTGTGTGTAAATGTGTGTAAGTGTATGTGAGTGCGTGTAAGTACGTGTGAGTGCATGTAAGTGCGTGTAAGTGCATGTAAGTACGTGTAAGTTTGTGTAAGTGCGTATAAGTGCGTGTACGTTTGTGTAAGTGGGTGTAAGTGCGTGTAAGTGTGTGTAAGTGCGTGTAAGTTCGTGTCAGTGCATGTAAGTGCGTGTAAGTGTGGGTATGTGTGTCTAATTGCATGTAAGTGCATATAACTGCATGTAAATGCATGTAAGTGTGTGTGAGTGCGTGTAAGTGCACGTAAGTGTGTGCAAGTGGGTATAAGTTCATGTAAGTGCGTGTAAGAGCGTGTAAATGTTTGTAATTGTGTGTAACTGTGTGTAAGTGCGTGTAAGTGTGTGTTAGTGTGTGTAAGTATGTATATGTCTGTGTAAGTACGTGTAAGTGCATGCAAGTATGTGTAAGTACGTGTAAGTATGTGTAAGTATGTGTACGTGTGTGTAAGTTCATATAAGTGCGTGTTAGTGCGTGTAAGTGCGTGAAAGTGCGTGTAAGTGTGTGTAAGTACGTGTAAGTGCATGTAAGTGCGTGTAAGTGTGTGTGAGTACCTGTAAAGTCTGTGTAAGTATGTGTAAGTACTTGTAAGTGCGTGTAAGTGCGCGTAAATCCGTGTAAGTATGTGTAAGTACGTGTAAGTGTGTGCAAGTGCATGCAAGTACGTGTAAGTGCGTGTAAGTATGTGTAAGTGCGTGTAAGTGTGTGTAAGTGCGTTAAGTGCATGTAAGTGCGTGTAAGTTTGTGTAAGTGTGTGTAAGTATGTGTAAGTACGTGTTAGTGCGTGTAAGTACGTATTAGTTCGTATAAGTGCGTGTAAGTGTGTGTAAGTGTGTGTAAGTATGTATAATTGCATGTAAGTACGTGTAAGTACGTTTAAGTGCGTGTAAGTGTGTGTAAGTGCGCATAAGTACGTGAAAGTACATGTAAGTGCATGTAAGTTTGTATAAGTACATATAAGTACGTGTAAGTTTGTGTAAGGGCGTGTAATTGCGTGTAAGTGCGTGTAAGTGTGTGTAAGTGCATGTAAGTGCGTGTAAGTGCGTCTAAGTGCATGTAAGTGCATGAAGAAAATGCGGGATCGTTGAATGCTTGAAGAGTTTATCCTTGGTAGCCAGACCAGTCACAATTTAATTCCAGTGATCAGAGAGAGAGCACCAGCCATACACAGATGGCACCAGATCACAACCCAGTGACACCAGAGGAGAGAATGTTGTCTTGATAAAATGGAGACTGACAGAAGTAAGTACAAGTGAGCAAATAACAGGATTTATGTGGCACTGCCGCGGTTCATGTCTCTGCCACTCTGTGTACCGCGGCAGGCTCCGTAAGTGTGCCGCCGGAGGCGCCTTTCAAACATTCTTCACTTGGGGGTGCGGTCACATCGCATCTGGTCTCAGCTTCTCGAACCTCCCCTGTTCTTGGTATCGATCTTCATTTATGCATTGGTCGCTGACCGCCGATATGATCAACAGAAATCACCCGTCGATTAATCGATCAATANGAGTATGTGTAAGTATGTGTAAGTTTGTGTAAGTGTGTGTAAGTGCGTGTACGTTCGTGTAAGTACATGTAAGTGTGTATAAGTACGTGTAAGTGCATGTAAGTGCGTGTAAGTGCCTGTATTTGCGTGTTAGTACGTGTAAGTTCGTGTAAGTTCGTGTAAGTACGTGTAGCTTTGTGTAAGTGTGTGTAAGTGTCTGTGAGTTCGTGTAGGTGTGTGGAAGTGCGTGGAAGTGTAAGTGTGTGGAAGTGCGTGTAAGTGTGTGGAAGTGCGTGGAAGTGCGTGTAAGTGCGTGTAAGTTCGTGTAAGTACGTGTAGCTTTGTGTAAGTGTGTGTAAGTACGTGTAAGTACGTGTAGGTGTGTGTAAATGTGTGTAAGTGTATGTGAGTGCGTGTAAGTACGTGTGAGTGCATGTAAGTGCGTGTAAGTGCATGTAAGTACGTGTAAGTTTGTGTAAGTGCGTATAAGAGCGTGTACGTTTGTGTAAGTGGGTGTAAGTGCGTGTAAGTGTGTGTAAGTGCGTGTAAGTTCGTGTCAGTGCATGTAAGTGCGTGTAAGTGTGGGTATGTGTGTCTAATTGCATGTAAGTGCATATAACTGCATGTAAATGCATGTAAGTGTGTGTGAGTGCGTGTAAGTGCACGTAAGTGTGTGCAAGTGGGTATAAGTTCATGTAAGTGCGTGTAAGTGCGTGTAAGTGTTTGTAATTGTGTGTAACTGTGTGTAAGTGCGTGTAAGTGTGTGTTAGTGTGTGTAAGTATGTATATGTCTGTGTAAGTACGTGTAAGTGCATGCAAGTATGTGTAAGTACGTGTAAGTATGTGTAAGTATGTGTACGTGTGTGTAAGTTCATATAAGTGCGTGTTAGTGCGTGTAAGTGCGTGAAAGTGCGTGTAAGTGTGTGTAAGTATGTGTAAGTGCGTGTAAGTGCGTGTAAGTGTGTGTGAGTACCTGTAAAGTCTGTGTAAGTGTGTGTAAGTACTTGTAAGTGCGTGTAAGTGTGCGTAAATCCGTGTAAGTATGTGTAAGTACGTGTAAGTGTGTGCAAGTGCATGCAAGTACGTGTAAGTGCGTGTAAGTATGTGTAAGTGCGTGTAAGTGTGTGTAAGTGCGTTAAGTGCGTGTAAGTGCATGTAAGTTTGTGTAAGTGTGTGTAAGTATGTGTAAGTACGTGTTAGTGCGTGTAAGTACGTATTAGTTCGTATAAGTGCGTGTAAGTGTGTGTAAGTGTGTGTAAGTATGTATAATTGCGTGTAAGTACGTGTAAGTACGTTTAAGTGCGTGTAAGTGTGTGTAAGTGCGCATAAGTACGTGAAAGTACATGTAAGTGCATGTAAGTTTGTATAAGTACATATAAGTACGTGTAAGTTTGTGTAAGGGCGTGTAATTGCGTGTAAGTGCGTGTAAGTGCGTGTAAGTGCGTGTAAGTGCGTGTAAGTGCGTCTAAGTGCGTGTAAGTGCATGAAGAAAATGCGGGATCGTTGAATGCTTGAAGAGTTTATCCTTGGTAGCCAGACCAGTCACAAATTAATTCCAGTGATCAGAGAGAGAGCACCAGCCATACACAGATGGCACCAGATCACAACCCAGTGACACCAGAGGAGAGAATGTTGTCTTGATAAAATGGAGACTGACAGAAGTAAGTACAAGTGAGCAAATAACAGGATTTATGTGGCACTGCCGCGGTTCATGTCTCTGCCACT
>SZWC01027681.1:0-20229 GCA_023375785.1 Penium margaritaceum | reverse complement strand
TGCTGCTGCTGCTGCCGGTGGCTGTGGCGGCGGTGATCGGCGGCAGCGGTGGTGGTGGTCATTGTGGTGGTAGTGGTAATGATAGAGGTCGTCGTTGCGGTGGAGGCAGCGGCGGCGGCAGCAACGGGAGCAGTGCGGCGGCGGCGTTGGTGGTGATTGTGATGGTGCTGGTGCAGGCAGGCACAAGTAGTTGGCGCATGGGGCGGCGTGATGCGGCGCGATGTGGATCGGCGCCCGGCGCGCGGCGGGCGGCGCGCCGCGCGGCCGGAAGAGGGGGTGCGACAGCCCACCCAGCCGGCGAGCTCGGCTGCCACACCCGAGCAGGGACACGGGCGTGAGCGAGCGGACGACTGACCTGCGGCTGGGGTTTCCGGGAAGGAAGAAAATCCCTGCGCCAGCGCACCGCGCGCGCCTCCTTCGACAAGCGCGAGCACCACAAGCGCGAGGGCCGCCACTGAGACCGCCGAAGCGCCCCGACTCGCGCCGCCGCCGAAGCGGCAAGCGTGGCCTCGTGCGTTCATGGCTGCCTGCACGGGTCGCTCGTCTGCAATGCGGGAAACTGAGTGAATGGAGGCGGCTTGTCGGTGTTAGGGATGCTGTGCTCTCACAGTAGCTGGGACGTTGCGTCAGTTCCAGGGCAGAGCACTGGACCCGGTTCTTCGTGTTCTTCTCCCCTTTAATGTGTCTGCCGTTGTGTGGGGCTCAGGCGTTGACGGTATGAGAGGCGGAGAGGACGAGTGATGTGAAGAGCGAAGTCGGCTACGCTAATTGCTGAGGGAACGCAGAGTTCGGTGTGGAGGTAGTCAATTTGTGGTCACCGGCAAGAGCGCGCGTCGAGTTGTCGGGAGCAGTTCGCGGAGCGGTGCAACGGAGGCACGAGAAACGCGGTGGTGGACCATGGTCGTCCGGGGCATGAACTGGGAGGGTAATTCTCTTGGTCTGGCTATGCTTATTAGAATCCTTCATCAAATGGCAGAAGCTAAGAGTCTGAGACACGTTTGACATTAAATGTCCCTCGTCCTCAAATTTGGCCATAAGAGATAGCGACCTCAGGTTGCCTTGCAGTTATAGTCATTTTCGAGAGCGCGCCGACTCCTCCTCACAAACATGGCCATGAACATGGATGACGGGGAAAGATTTGCGGAGGCGAACCATATTGACAGACGTAACCCCTTGACAAGTTTGCAATCTCCAAAAGCTCATACTACAATCAAGAGATCCAAAAATGTGCATGATGGGTGAAAAGTTAATTTCTAAGCATACATGAATAGTTGGAGCATTTGATAACTATGGGAAAAACATTTGGAAAACTTCTTACTTTAATATTCATCATAGTTATATCTAGACATATTGAAGTAAATAGGAACATGTTTCATAATCTTTTAATAGATCAATTCCAGAACTTTAACTCGATAACAGTGTATATTTCATGATGAAATATGTTAAAATCTTGCCTAGAGGCAATAAATTAATGAAGATGCTTTTTACTCCTCACCCATGCTTACATATACAAGAAAGTATGTATTAATGTTAGTCATTATTCAATGACTTAAAGTCATGCAACGTATATGAAACTTTATGAAAAACTTCTTAATAAAGAGAAGTATTCAGATAGTATTTAACTTCTTTCGAAGAAACATTATGTTATATCAGGAGATATTTTATTACTATATGAATAACGTTTTTGAAAAAAGTGTTTCAAAAATGTTTTTATGCGGAGAAGAAAATGAAAATCTCATTTCCATTAAAACTTTAAGAAAACAAAATGATAGGAATAAAAATTTAAATTTCTAATGAAATCATATTCCTTGTAATATTTATTCAACATTTCATGTAATACAAGCTGCTTACAAATAAACTTTCCACCCATCATGCACATCTTAGGATCTCTTAATAGTAGGAAGGGCTTTTACAGACCACCGAATGTTCAATGGGCTCCATTCGTCAATGCGGCTCGCCCTCGCAAATATTTTTCCCGTCTCACACATTCATGGCCATATTTGCTTGGAGGAGCCGGCATGCGCTCGAATCTGTGAATAATAATAAGGCAAACTGCTGACCGCTGTCTCTTATGGCCAAATCTGATAGCAATGCACACTTTATAACAATAATTGTTTGCGATGTCAAGTCGCAGCCAGTATTCAAAAATAAGGCCAAACGAGAAGAAAGGCAAACAAGGAGGGCAGAAGCACGGCAACGACAGGATACATGGGGAGTAATTTGAGGGGCTCATGTGAGAGAATCCATCTGACATTTCATAGATGATGGCATAAGGCCATCACAACCAAAAACCATGAGTTGTCAACAATGACAAGGTTAGGATAAAAACCTGCATAAAAAATGCAACACAATTTATCCTTCTCCACCACTTCTCCAAATTCATTGAAAAGGTAGCTTTTGTTCCCTGCCTCGCTTTTCCTCTCTGCATATTACAAAAGAAGCATCCACAAACAAAAAAGACTAACCAAGAACCAATTTTTTTCTCACTTACAAGTTACCAAAATTCTAAGTCAATTGCAACCACACCATTCACTTGACACCAAAAGATGGCACAAGCACAACGAAATGACTATGTGTGGCTCTAAGTGCCCAAACCCACCCCAAACTCCCTAGCAAAAGGGATTAGAATATCCATGTAATTCTATTATTTACCTTTTTTCCAACAATATACATTTTCACAATCATACATTGGACTTGCACCTTAAATATGAGGCACATACACTCCTTGACCTCTTCCCACATATTGTACAAAAGGACTTAACGTATATCTCTGATTTTTCTCTTTTTTTCACTTGTTCTTTGTCTTCCTTTCTAAGAACACAAAACAATATCAAAGATCACTCACTTCTTTGCCATTTGATACTAACCTTGCAAATTATCTCACTTCCCTTACTCCTCTTCTTCTCCATGTGCAGTCTTTTCTTCTTGTTCCTATCCCAACTAACCCTACACCCAACACTTCAAAACCCCACTACGGTCACCCACGCTATCCTTGTATGGTAGTGTAATCTCACATGAAGTCCTGTTCCTCTCTCTTTGTTCCACACTTGCCAACGCTTCCCTCCTTTTCTTGCACGTACTCTAGTCTAAGCCTCTAGTCTTGTGCAAGAATCCGTTGCATACATCCCCTCCCTCACAATTTCTAATGTTCTTGTGAAATTTGGTAGAGTTATTGCTAAGAACTTGATTTCTTCCTCCTCTTTGCAGTAAACAGGAGATTTCTCACACACTTGAAGAATATGAAAAGTTATGGGCGAAAGTATTGGAAGAGTGGACTAGAATAATCTAGCGACATAAGAATGATACATGAAAGTTACTACATATACAAATAAACGAGTCTCAATTTAGCCTAGTTATGTCTCATAACACAATTCGGGCACACAAGTTGCTTTCTGGTGGCTTTTAGCCATTTTTTGGATCTTGTTCTCTTTCCTTCCACAATTCCTCATGGCACGTTTTTGTGGTGTATGGATTGTTGAGAACGAAGCATCCTTTCACTTACACTTATTTGCTATGGTAGAGAGAAAAAAGAAAATACTCCCTTTTTTGTAAATGGACGAGTTGGAGAAGGCTCTATTGCCTTCGACGCAGCCTTTTCCTTGTCGCTTTGCTTGTAGTTGTATACACGACACCCCCTCCTCTGTTTCCCCTCACTTTTTTTTCCGTCGTCTTTTCCACCTTTCCTTGCACACCTCATCTTCTCTTTGTTTGTTTTTTTTCTCCTTTCAAGTATTCTTGATTTTACTTATTCCTTCTTGCTCTCTATTGATACCTCCCATCGTGCCGTGAGCGAAGGACTACCCACTTGCTCCCTCGCTTGGCCTCCTCCCCCTGCCGTACGTGCCACACTCTTTTTTTGTATTCTCCGATTACAAATGTAACCTTGCACTCAGAAGGGAGCTGCTCCGCAGCTTCTAACACCACCCCTACCCTAACTATAAGGAGTCGTAAAGCTTCAAGGGGAGTACCCATTGTTTTTCTAGGAAACAACATTAGCAGCATAAGGGCCACCTTGCATTAACACCCAAGCCTAGCAGAATCCAATTTGTGCTCTTCTCCTCCTCCATGTCTCTTCTCCTTGGGATGCACTCTATTACACACTCCCATAGTCTTCTTCTTAATGGGATGGTAGTGGAACACCACCCATGCTACCAATACTTCCCTCTTTCATCCTCTTACCCTTGCTGCTCGCCTTTCCTTGCTAATGTCCTTTTGCACTCTCATTTACGCTCCATTTCCCTATTGTGACTTGCCTCCCATCATCTTTCCCACTTGTTCAAACACTCACTTCCTTCTCTTTCTTACCCCCATCATCCACTTATCATAAACACTATCCGTTTCGTGCCTAACCTCCTCCTCTCCCTTATCTGCGCACTCTTTGTTGTGATCCTCCTCTTTCGCTGTTGTCTCATTTTCTATGGTTGGAGTAGTTGTAGCATATTGAAAGCTACCTTTGCAATTGGAAAGTTCTCCATCTCATCATTAGTCTCCCTTCCAACTTACTCAACACCGGCTTGCTATCATGTTGATGTCCTTTTACTCCTTTCTCGGACAAGAGTTGTACGCTTCTGCCATTTCTTCAGCTTCTCCCACATCTTCTCACTTCGTGCAATTCAGCTAACCCATTCAAACTTCTTATCAGGATCAATCACGAGATATACGTTCTTGATACTGGTGACAAAGCCCTCGGTTGATCCTTCCTACTGAGCTTGACAGAGCCACCACCGTACACCTCACCAACCATCCATAGTCCTTGTATTGAATTATTCCGCTTCATCCTCCTTCCTATATGCAAAGAATTCCACAACACCAAGTCTCCCACTTTCAAGTTGGTTTTATTTGATGGCACATTACATCTTGAATCATACTTCGTTTTCTACATTATTGTCGCGCGATCACCGTTCTACTAGATTTGTGAGATTGTGGCACGCACATCTGGTGCACGTTGAGCCACGTACTCCACCACTTCCTACTACGTTTCTTCTCTTAAAATCACTTTTCTGAATGCTTGCTCACCTGAAAAAACTCAACCAGGGCTCCCTTGCATAATTCAAGAACAATGGGCTGAACTTATTGGATGACTGTACTACAATTATGTATTAAGCCGCCAACAAGTGGAGCAGCCGATCCCACTGCATGTCGTGCATTGCCGTTGTCTTTTCCAAAGTTGCATTGAGGGTGCCATTGAAGCGCTGCACTTGCTCTAATGACTATGGATGCTCTAGATATGATAGCTCCAAGTGTGGATGGAGTTGATTTGTGGTCACTAGCGAGAGTGCGCATAGAGTTGTCCAGAGCAGTTTGTGTAACGATGCAACACGAGAGCCACGGTGGTTGACCATGGTCGCCCGGGACATGAACTCGGAGGGGTATTCTCTTTGTTTTGTTATGCTTGTAAAATGGCCGCAACTCGGAATTGTAATCAGTTTTTGATGTTAAGTGTCCCTCTCAAGAAACTTGGCTATATCAGATAGCATTCCTTAGGTTGCCTCACTGCTGTAGTCATATTCAAGCGTGCGCCGGCTCCTTGTTAGTGCCATGAACACGGCTGATGGGAAAGTATTTGTGAGGGAAAGCCATATTGACAAACATAGCCCCTTGAATAGTTTGTAATATCCTGAAGCCCATCCTATTGTGAATTGGCCCAAAGATGTGCATGATGGCTAAAACGTTCAATTCTAAGCATCATTGAGTACTTGAAGCTTTTGAAAACTATGGAAAAGTTAATTTGGGTAAATATTTTATGTTTATCTCCATCATAATCATATCTAGACATCTTGATGTAAATAGGAATATGGTTAATAATCCTTTAGTAATTCATTTACAAAGTGTTATCTCAAGAGAAGTATGTATCTCATGATGAAATATGTTTAATTCCTGAAAAAAGACAATTACATTCATGAAGATCACATGTATTAATCTGCCATGATTAAATATACAAGAAGGTATTCATTGATGTTATCACCATTCTTTAATGACTATAAATCATGTAAAGTACATGAAAATTTATGAAAACCCTCTTGATGAAGATGTATTATTCAGATAATTTTTAAATGATTGTAGGAAAATATTTTGTTTCATTAAGTTGTATTTCATTTTTGAATAATGTTTCTGAATTCTATTTTTTGAAAATGATGTTTTTGGGAAAAAGAAAATAATTAAAAAGTACATTAATTGTTGTATGAGTGATAATGATGAGGATTTAAATTCAATTTTTATTATAATTTTATGATTTGTAATTTTGATTCAATTTCTCTTGTTAAAAAGATGCTAGAGGTTCACTTTTCACCCATCAGGCACATCTTTGGATCTTTTGACAGTAGGAAGGGCTTTTGGAGACCGCCGGCTGTTTAATGGGCTACTTTTATCAATATGGCTCGCGCTTGCAAATCGTTTTCCCGTGTGGCGTGTTCACGGCTATATTTGCAAGTTGGAGTCGTTGTGCGCTCGAATATGTGTATAACAGTAAGGCAACCTGTTGACTGCTGCCTGTTACAGCCAAATTTAATAGCAAGGCGCTATCCACGACAGGAATGTTTGGTGGATCAACTTGGGCAATGGTTTCAAGAATACTGATAAATGAGAAGAATGACCAAGTGTGAGGGCGTGAGCCATGCGACAACGGGAGGCATGGGGAGCAGTTTGAGGGGCTCTGGTGAGGGAATCCAGCGGACATTTCGGAGATGGTGGCATAGGGCCATCACAACGGAAAACCAAGAGCTGTAAACGACGACGAGGTTAGCCTGGAAAATCCCGTGACAATAGCAACACGTCTTTTCCTTCTCCACCGCTTCCCCGCACTGGTTGAAAAGGCGGCTTTGTTTCCCGCCTCGCTTTCCCTGTGCCTGTTTGGGATGCGTTGTGTCATCCCTGTCCCACTTGCGGGACAAAAAGACTAGAGGCCGAAATGCAAACGTACGACCGTCCTGGCTATGACGATTGTTGTCGGATCTGTTTTCTATCATGCGTCAACTTCGCCAGGTAGTCGATCATGCACTTTCTGCGGAGCATGGCTCACAAAAATGTGCTAGCCGAGGGCAATTGTTCAACTACTCGACGTTCAACTTCCCTTGCAGCCGAGGTTTCACGGCGCGAGAGCACCCAGGGGACAGAATCTAGCTCAACGGAGAGACCACCTGCAAACAAAATCTACTAACGGAAGGATGCATACGTCATATGGTTCCGTACGACAGCGCGTTGCTTACCCGTTTAAGAAACCTGTTCATCGTGTGCTCATCGGGTAGATAGATAGATTATTATGTTTATCGTCGCTACCCCTCCACGGGGAATGGACGGTGGCACAGAGCCACACATGACAGTGAGAGTTAGGGGGGACATACACGCACGACAACCATGAAGAGGGGCATGCATGTGCCCACAGTCAAATGTAAGGAAGCATGCAAAGGTCAAAGCAAGCGATGTCCTAGCGAGGTCCTGAAGGGGGGGAGGGACAGTGCACACGAGGTCAATATGGGTGACATGCCAATGGTGGCCAAGGAGGCCTAGTAACGGCATATCACAAGTGCCGAGCTCAGCTGCGCGGCGGCCAGAGGGCTGCTGCATGCTGCGAGCTCGCTCCATATGATTATGTGATGATGTGCTCATCGGGGCACTGCAAACGGAATTCGCTTCATCGCGTCGGTGGACGACTGCGCAGCCCGTAGGAAACGTCCCTTTTGTTCACGACAGCAAACACGTCGATCTGTGTTTGAGGGCTTCGCGGGAGGGCGGAGGGCGACGGCCGAAGGAGTGGGAAGATGAGAATCCATGGTCTCGCATCACTAGCCTATGGCGGCAAGGAGCCGTTGGAGGATCCTGCGACGCGTACAGAACGACAAGACTGCACGTCCGCCTCGTCGGTGAGCGGCGAACCACTTCCGCGGGTGAGGGTACTGGTTTCTCTATTGCCAAAGCTTGCCATGCATCACAGCAGAACTCAAGAAGCTTAGGGTTCCATTCGATTGCTAAGCATACGACCTCTCGGTGGCAGAACAACGGCAACGTTACGAGATACCCCGTTCCGGATGATCAAAGGCGCTATCCAACCAGTTCGAAGGATTTTGATCTTCATTCACCCAGTGATTCGACATTTGTAAACAATAAGCCCCGGCTTCAACACTTTGAAGTCAGTATACCCCGAATCGGGAATGACGATAATGAGGTACCCCGTCGGGCATATGGTCATTGTCCAGACGTTGCCATTTAGCGACTTCAGTGCCATCGCTGTAAGTAAAATATTCATTGTTATGAAAGATGATTATGAAGAAACCAAGAACTTCCAAAAAGACAAGGGGGAGGGCGGATAAATTGTAGAGCATTATTTGGAGGAGGAGGTTGCAAAAACTAACATGTGAAGATTCAAAAACGACACATAAAATAGAAGTCTCTTCCACCTGTTACATAGGCCTTGCTTTGAGAAACTAAAAAAAATCTAAAAATTTCATGAATGACACAATACGTAAACGAGGTGTATTGTGATGTTACAATATACCTATAACGTGGCATTGCCTTGCTGACCAGTCGAAGGAGCCACGTGGCTCAAGCGGGGTCACCTGGGACTGTGGGCAGTGAGACAGGATGGCTTGAGGGTCTATGACCCTCAAGCACCGCGGTTTTGGCCTAGTCGGCCAAGGATTGCGTCGAATCCATTACAATGGTATCTAAGCTCTAGGGCTCGAATCCCACATCGGGATTACCGGAGATGCCGAGGCGGCTCTCACTCCTAGCGGGGGGGAGTGTAGCGTGGTAGTGCCACGCCGACCGGTTGAGGGAGCCACATGGCTCGAGCGAGGTCACCTGGGGCCGTGGGCGGTGAGACGAGATGGCTTGAGGGTCGGAGACCCTCATGCTCTGCGGTTTTGGCTTAGTCAGACAAGGATTCTATCGAATCTGTTACAATACCTCATGTCGGTGTATTCAAAAAGACAAAAATCTACCCCGCATAAAATCACGAGATTTATTGTGATAAAAAAAGTTAAGACAAGGATTTTGGTGGTCCAAAACTGAGAGGCAGACGACCTCTATTTGATTTTTTTGTGACGAGAGGTTTTGTGAGTCTTGTTTTAAAAACCCGACATATCAAGATGTTTTTTATCGTAGAAATTTGCAAACAGGAAGGTTGAATTCCGGTTCACATCCTCATCTATGGAACGATACGTTTGCTATGTTCAAGCCTAGAGACCCACCGCGTCAACTCGTAGACACGTAGATCGTTGGTCTGGTCGAAAACGCTCCTTTGAGTAACTATCAATAAAACTACAGAAAAGGGCGTCAATTATCAATTAAATCACAAAAAAAAGTCCATGAGGCACAATTCTCAGCCATTCAAATGCACCCTTGCATCATTGCCAGGGTGGCTGCACAACAACGCAAACCGTGTGGAGGTGATGGCATGAAGACGTGATGAGTGACCAGTCATAAGGATATTCGACAATGATCATGGGAATCCCTCTTATTCGCATGTTCCAAAAAACAGTTTTGGCAATGTATGCAACAAAAACCTCATCCACTTCGGCATTCACTCACTAAGTAACAACCGTGTCTTAAAACCTTTAAGTCTCAACACAATGACAGCAATACGCTACACCGCACATGCGCAAATCATTAGAAGTATTCAAACAAGGACGGAAAAAAAAAAGTTGAACCTTAACCATGGACTAACAAATGGAACAAACCAGCACCACCAAAAGAGACAGGCCTTTCTCATTTATGAAGATGTCAGTATACAGATCATCATTTTCCTTCAAGAGAATATGAGAGTGCTCAATGTCAGAAAAAATTCAAACACCAAAAAAAGGTGCCACTTATTTGGTTTCATTTCTTGTGAACCACGGGTGCCACCTCAATAATTTGAGAACAAGGCGAGGGCTAGCCTAAGAAAGTTAAAGGTCCTAAAAACAAACCTAACTTCTTCACATGTTCAGATCAGAACAGTTCAAGGAAACTTTCAAAAATCAATTTGTTTTCAAACGTTTCTTTTCAATAGTTCATGAAGCATTTCATAAAACTCATCCCATTATACAGAAATAAACAGGTGTTTTGTTCATCATCTTCTCCAATTGTTCTAAAAAAATGCATGAAATTGAATGGAAAAACTTTTTTTCTAGAACATAAACATTGGTATTGACATGTAACAATTCTATACTTGTAACCTTCATTACATACACGTACCAAAGTCGTATTTACATTATTTTGATTAATGTCCTTAGTTAGGCAACTAACAACAAAAACTAGTAGGGAAGATTTCATCTACCTTTCTAGTCATACCATGTCACAGGAATCCAAAACTATAAACCAAGGTCAATGTTCTAAATGTAAAAATCACATAAATAGCACTATTCTAATGGAAAAGTCATGTTTTTGTATCTATTCATTCGCTAACACATACAATTTTCACATATCCATACTTGAGATGATCATGAAACGCATGTGTATCATGTCATTTTCATAAAACTGTGTGTGATTTTCGAATTCTAAGGCTAAAACGGTTCCAAATATGTGATTCATGCATGTTAGAATACACAAAGTGAAATCATGTAAAGGATTAACCCATGATAAAAATGAGTATGCAAGTAAATACAAGATATGTGGTGTAGAATTTCCCCTAATTAAGGAAATCATTCTACAATGTAACCTTATCTCTCACCCACAAATGTCATTTCCTAGCACCACCTGCTAGTGGAGCAATTCTATAAGTAAAAACATGTTTCAAATTTGATGTAGCTTCAATACATGTCCATGAAATGGGTGGCTTGGTGTGAGGGCGTTTAGGAACTAAGTTAATAGTTTCACTTGAAGAGGTGAACTCATGTGGAAAACGATAAAATGTTGCATGACACCACCAGTGGGTGTTCTCATTTGTTTGAAACTGCTTAACTTTTGTCTTTCTCCAAAAAATGATTTCTGTAGCCTATTACATCTAGTAATCTCTTCCTTTCTCTAAATATGTTTACAAATAATCCATTCATTCAAATGTCTAGATGATGCAAAGTCAAAAGGAGGAGTCTTTGGGCATAGAAATCCATTCAAGCTTTCATTACGTATGAAAGATGCATGAAACATGTGATTTATACATTGAACTAAAAATGTTAGTTGATGTTATGCAATGAAATTTCTAGTTCTAGAAGTCTAGGCAATCTCACATTGTGTGTAAATAACAACTTCCTACTTTCATCGATACAACTACACTTCACCCCTTCTAGGTGAAAACCATATAGGTTGTAACACCTTCATAGGTTCAACAAGTTAATTCCACTTTTTTTTCTAGCCAAT
This sequence comes from Penium margaritaceum, assembly GCA_023375785.1. Taxonomy (NCBI): domain Eukaryota; kingdom Viridiplantae; phylum Streptophyta; class Zygnematophyceae; order Desmidiales; family Peniaceae; genus Penium; species Penium margaritaceum. The sequence goes on along the minus strand of SZWC01027681.1, from coordinate 8,958 downwards.
TAGTAAGTTTTTCATCTAACTTTCATAATTTACATAAAAATGTGTACAATTCTATTAAGCAACCTCATTTTTGCTCCTAGAAATGAACTATCATGAAGTCATACAAACCCATGCAAAGTCCTAAAATGGAGATGTCCATCATCTTCTCGATCGCACTCTTCCAAAACCAAAAAACATTACAAATGTCTTGAGAAACCTTCACAAGAGAAAGAAACAACTTATGAAGCATTTTGGTGAAAAAACATGTACCAATGCCGACATAACAATGGCACACCTTGAACCTCCTCTAATATCCTCTCAAACCCTCTCTGTGGGTTCCCGTGCAACATGCATGATCTTGTGATTGTTAGCCCCTCCTTTCATAACCACATTCTTCTTTAAGTTATTTGTACACAAAAGGGCAACTCTTTGGAGGAGACTCTCCACCACTCTTAATAAGCCTTTCATCCAATCACACTGAAAAATGATAAGGTGTGAGATTTTGTCAAGGAACATACCTAAAAAAGGTTCAAGTAACGACATACCAACCCTTTTTTCTCCATCTAAGCGACAACAAATATGATAAGCACAATAATCCCATTCATAACTACAATTGATTTGTTGCATTTTACCTGACCATGTAGGTTTTCGGTGTGCTCACGATCCACTATAACCCAAGGCATAGAATGTGTAAAAACATTAAAACAAGGCCCAACAACCCAAAAATCACATCTAAAGTGAATTTTCCCTCAATCCTCTTAGAATTGTGCACAACCACAGGAAAGTCTTGGTGGCCTTCTTGTTGTGCCAAGACCTTTTTTGTGCCAACCAATGCTTGTAAAACTCTTGATTATTCAATACAAAATATCTGATTGTACTACAAAAATACAATGTACAAAAAGACTAGGTGCTAACTCAGTATCAGCCTATGAACAGCTTAGGAACAAAAACCGAACTGAGTGTGGCCAAACCTAGGTGCAACATCTTGGTAGGCCTATACCTTTTCAACAAGAGTCTAGGCATATCAACCGTCTTCCAGATTGATAGGCCTTCACGATTTTATGAAACCTCCTCTCCACGCTAGTAGAACTCTTCTAGAGGCGGTATGTCATCGGAGGGAACCTCCAGGAATCTCCATCACCACGTAGATCCAACTCTCTTACAAAGAGAAAGTGGCTCGCAGATGTGCACAATAGTTCATGCTAATAGAATGGATTTGGAGAGACAAGAATTGGTTACTACGGCCACTATTGGTGATCTGTTTTATGCTATTACTCTGGTTGGTATTAGTCCTCGCGATCCAAGCCGCTTCACGAAAGGTGGCGGTCCTGGCAGTCCCAAACGTTGATGATATAACATGGCTTTTAGCATTGGAAGAGACAATGATGATGTTGTAAATCCTCCACGTGGTCGTATGTTCGCTAGACAACTGCCTTATTGCTTATATAGTGGCTCACAAAAACCTCATATGCTTCACACTCCCCACGATCACCTCGTACGAGGCGATTGCAAAGTTGTCAGATTTTGTAAATCACTTCAGTGAAATGGCCAAGGTAATCCTACCTTTCTTGGACACGTCAAACCATTTGTACATGTCCAGGGCTTCAACATGCCCTTGAAGACTCAATAATCACGAATACTTTAGCTTGTACAATGCAAACTTCACCACAAGAGAATTTCTCGTGAAACACGATTGAATTTGTAACGTCACCAAAATTGCTTTAAAATATAAACTGACCACGCCATGCTGAAGCCAAAATCCAGCTTAGTTATCGCCTTAGTCCATTATTCCCCCTCGATAACTGCGTTGGTGAAGGTAAAAGGGCTCAACCACACTTGACATTGATTGATGGCAAAGAAATCCATAACTTCTTAAGTCATCACTAGGTTTTCATGCCGGGAACAGATTTTGTTCTAACGTTAGAAGTCAAGAGATGCACTCCCCCTTGATTTCTTCTCCCCGAGTGCTAAGGAGTTTTTTCAACTAGAACTTGATCCAAGGTTCTCCTTCTAAGAGAGATCTTTTCTCATGAAATCCGTTTGAGGAAGCTTGGTTCAGCTCCCAACATTTCTCATGGCCGCCAGGTTTCTTTCTGACATCGCCATGTTGCACCTAAAGTGTCATACCCTCAACTGAAAACTAGAAGACCGTGACTCCCACTATAAAAGACCACAAATGAGCTGTCTAGGAAATATTAACTGGGCTATGATGGCCAAAATTTAATATTTGAATCTCCTATACCGCTCCCGACTCGCCTGTGCAATACAAAAGGATGTCGAATCATTTCTCTGGAGCAATGCTAGTGTTAAAGCATTTTTTCACTCGCCACTTGGTGTTTTGCTGCATCCATGTAAGTTCCTCGGAGTGCCTATTTTGTCATCTTAATTTGTAGTATGTCGATTCCCGTGCCATGCGTCAAGAGGATTCTTAGTAATCGGGGTTATTGACAACAAGGTCATTTTGTTCTTCTTCGGCTATGAGTCTTTTGTTGTTTAGCTTTTCGCTGATGAGAGCTTGATTTCTTGTAGCACTGCCGATTGGGTTCCTTTGTCCTATAGCGCGAATTGCTACGTGAGCTCACACTCAACAAAACAATTCGTAGTTTGCAGTCAAGGGGAGCAAAGAGCCGCTTGTGATAACGAGCAAGCTCCTCACATACTGACCGGCGCTCGAAAAAGCGAGCGCCATTCTTGCAGCTGCTACTTCGCCCAAGCTTGGTGTTTTGAACTCGGAACTCGGCGTTGGCTTTTGTTTGCCCTCCTCCAAGCGATCGAGGACAAGCATGCAATTTGCAATACCCACGCGGAAGGCAAGTGGTCTAGAAGTAATTGTAAGACTTTCTGTGACAAAATCTTCTGTTCCTCAATATTCTTAGAAACATCCGAAACTCATGCTGAAAGCTGACGTCAGAGATTTTGGAAAAACTCCTTCTTCTTCCCACCCTGGCATCCCTCTTGTGTGTTCAAGAAACATTTTTCTAACACCACTGCAATGCCAAGAAATGGCAGTGGTGTGCAAAGGAATGTACTAAAGTCAATGACCTTGTCATCAACTATCCTCTTCTCATTGTCAAAGTAAGATTTTTCCTTCCCAATGCCAAGACATTGTCCATGATCTATAGAGTTACTCTAAGTGTCACAGCTTATGTTCAAGCCAAGAGAGTCATTTTAGGGACCCCCGAAGTAGCTCTTGTGCTCCCAATATCTCTTGCATGGTCCAAAGTCACCTTGTTGTTCACCAAATACACAAAAAACAGCAATGGCGTTGTTGTGATTGGCCACATGTAATTTTCCAAACCCATTATGTGCCTTGGATCAAATGAATCTTATCCGTCCATTGCCACAATGATGTTGCGAATATCCTAGGAAGTGGTGCAATCTATGATGATTTGTAATAGCAAACAATGACCCTATGGACTTGAAAACCAGGAGTATTCTAGCTTGTTAAATAGGAAATTCCCCATAAGAAAAACCCTTGGTCAATCACGAATCTCCGGTACTTGACATGGAATCCTCCAAAAGTGAAACCGACTATGTTGTGATGCAGCTGAAATTCAGCGCAGTTATGGCCTCCCTCCAACAAAGCCCGAACGATGTCTTTGAGGCATAGGCACTGGCAAAGGGGTAAACATGCGGGGGCACAGGTGAAGATGTGTGGAAGTACATGCGCGTAGGTACAGGCATGTCGGTGGAAGTGCACATGATTAGGCACAAAGGCATATATCAAGATGAGCACACATGGAGATATAAGCGAGGATGCGTGTAAAGAGAGGCATCGATAATGAGGTGCACGTGCGAAGGCGTCGACTTGGAGGCACAACCTTATGGGTGTAGATGTGGATATATGTGCGTGGCAATACAAGCGCTTAGGCTCAAGCATGGTGGCGCAAGCATGCAGGCGGAAACGTGCATTATCATCCACAAAGGCGCAAGTGTGTAAGCACTAGTGCACACGCACACTAGCACAAACCTTGGCTAGTGACCGCAGGCATGCAAGCTCATACACACAAGTACAATCATAGAGGCTTGAGCATGGAGGCCCAAGCGCAACGGTAAACACATGGAAATAGAAATGTGGACACATACGCACGTGGAGTTAGCAGGGAGGTGTAGACATGAAGGCACATGCTTAGAGGCATAGGTGGGGAAGTGCAAGTTTGGAGGCACATGCATAAACGCGTGAGCGAGGAGGCACAAGTGAAAATGTGTAGTTGAGGAGGTGCATGTGCAAAGCATCCAAGAAAAGGCAGAGGAAGAGAGGCACAAGCAAAGAGGTGCAAGAGAAAAATTTGAGTGGCGAACATGCAAGTATGGATGTGTTGTCACTATGCTTTAAGCTTGTCACATTCAACAGATATGTTTTCCCACCAAATCGATTCAGATTAACAAACATATAAACATAACTTCATTGTATTGAGACAATTCATGCCAGAGCCTACCTGTATTGAAGTCTTGGTTTCTTTCTTTTCTCTTGAAAAGGAAAGGTCAACTTTCAATTAAGGATCATATTGATGCTCGTGGAATTCTCTCTTTGTCTCACCTTGCTACATATACGAGCGCATGTGTGGCAATACGAGATGATTCCATTAGTTGTTTCACTTGCAAGTTCCGAAGCTTATATTATATACCTACATTATAGAGACATGAACACAAAATGTCACCAAATGCAGCAATCTTGAAGGGGAATTCGACAAACTAAAACCGGTGACCAAAACATAAACCCAAGACATTCTACAACAAATTTGACAGCCTATGAATAGGTAAATAAATTTTAAGAAATAAACCTATGGTGAACCGTTTATGAATGCAAATCAACAACGCTCCAAGTTAAGTCCGAAAACGTGATCATGTTTCTTTTTCATGTTCATCTAAGAAACATAAATCTGATGCTAACAAGAGGTCATCTTAGAAAGGGTATTTGGTTTGAGCTCTTGATGGGCCATGTCATTTCATTCAAGTAACACTTAATCTGAGACTAAAAAAGGTGCATGGTGACAAGAAGAACCAACCTTGTAAATATCTTTTGTCTCTATCTTTGCTACCTACCAATCGCCATTGGCGCCATCGAACATGCCAGACATGTAAATTTTGAATCCATTTTCCTTACTTTTGCTAAATATTGCAATAACAAGTAACTTTGGTGCAACAAAATGAAAGAAAAAAAACGGAACACAATCTAAGTGAAAATTTTTGGGCACAACTATTATCCATTTTGTCTTTCTCTCGACAATAAGAGTGAACATGCTTACATACCTGTTCAGTATGGTCTTTTTCTTTCATGCAACACTCAAAGCTTGTATGGCATTCGAAAAACCTCCTTTGATGAAACAGATGCCCTTATGTGTATTTTTTATACGTTTGGCTTCACGTTAAAAATGGTCTTCAAAACACGTCAATAATGAACACCTTTATTTACATTAAAATCATTATTCTGCCCGTCAAATAAAATGTTCATGATATCTTCAACAGCTTTTGTTTTCCTCCATGCCCTCCCCACCTAGATCAAAGTCATTGTCCTCATCTTCCTCCCCCTCCTCATTTTCCTCTTAGTCATCCACCACCTCCAGCTCCACCTTGTCCCCATCCTTTCCTCATTCACCTTCCCCAACTTGTGTGCGATCTTCACATCTATTGTTCCCTTTCCTCAACCTCATATTGACTCGCAACCTCCTGATCTCTTACACTCAATTCATCTCCAAACCTCCTTAGCATGGCACATAAAGCATTTGTGTATTTGACTCTTGTTTTGTGCTATGTTGTGCGTGATGTGAGACAGTTTGTAAGTTCTTCTTACTCAGCCACGGAATTCAAAAGTGGGTCTCTTATGTTATTTCAGTCCATTTCTTATTTACATTTCTAATGTTATAATGATCCATTATCAGTTGTTTAGATTCTTTGATGACTGTTTAGATTAAAGGGACGGTTACTTTTGGGTTCGATCAAAAAAAAGTCACAACATTGTCCTTTGCTAAACATTTGAATAAAACTTAGCAAATTGTTTATCATCTTCGACAATCTCATATACTTTCAATTAGAACTTATTTGTAGGCTATTTGCATGGTCTGGCGCTGAAAAATATGTTGATGTAGTTTATGTCTCAAAACTTAGAAGACGCGTTCTTAAACTAGGTCACCGGACACTTATGTGGAATAGGTCTTTGCTGCCACATATGAGACGGCCAATACTGACCATCCTTCATCCATGATTATCAATTTGAGGTACCCTCCATTCCTCTCCAATGAGGACATTAGACCTCGTAAATGGAAATGAATCAAAAAAAGCCTCAAAATCATGAATGAGATCCGAGCAGGCCCTTACTTCAAAAACTTATTCATGATATACTTAAACCTACGTCAATAAAACACCAGCTTACCCTTTTAAAATAATTATTCCCTTGTGTTTTGATTTCATAATCAAAAGGACAGAAAGTCACTTTACTCTCAAGGAGCCAAAGTGCTTCAAGCTTTGTTAATCATTTATTTCTCCCAATCTATACAATTTAGATTAATTGTTTCCACCTATTCCGATGGAAATAATGGAAATAATTCACGCTGCATCCTTATAACTTCATTAAATGATTGCCATATTCAATTCTAAATCAAATGAGGACCAAACTTATCCTTCACCAAGCATAACTTTATAAAGCACTTCTAACTATAACTGATCACAAGTAGAGAAAAAAACAGAGGAAGAGGGTGTTATCTCTTGATATTGATCTTGTGAGGGAGTTTCAATTGCAGTTAAGCGACCATGACCCTCTTAAACATCATGAATCAATGATGCATGTCGGCGATTGCTAGGAAGACCGATATCACATTTTCATACTTGTTGTATGCGATTGGCTGATCCCCTATCTCATACATATGGGAGTTAGAAATGCACGATCATGTGGATAACATAATTACAATTCATTTGGATTTCATATAATACTAATTTTTAATCTCGTTTACAAATATTTGTGGCCTCTTGCTTTTGAAAAAACCTTTGTTTCATGCTCAAAAGGTATATTACCACCTCAATTATTTTAAAGATGTCATATCATCAAAACTATTTTGAAACCTGATGTTATGTCATGCATGTTTTTGCGATCACGATTCACATCTGGCTTGCGGACCGGATCTGAACATTGGATTGGCGTTGTTAGAGCCATCACTTCTGTGTGAGACGTCAGTCCCTATGCGAATCAACATTTATGCTTCCTTGGACGAATGTGTCTTCAGCGTAACCCTTTCAAACGGGGCCAACCACGTCATTTGACCCCGTTCTCTTTTGTAAGATGATGCGGGTGACGGCTAATGGCGGGAGTGAACTAGTTTGAAATCGAGTTTAAGAATCACATTTTTTCATTGCATAAATGTTTAGGTTTTAACTAGGTAAATTCCTTGGGAAAGAATGAATAACATGAAAAATCACATACTCAACATTCTTCTAATGGTTAAAACTAAAGATCATTGGTGTATATGATCAAATAGATTGATGGTTGTAGTTCCATGTGTGGAAATCGTATATTCATAGGTATTTAAATAGGGTCAGTTTTCTATACATTAAACTCATTAATGTTAATACACATTACTTGTTTGATTTTTTTATTTTTGGGTTTCATAAAGATTAAAAAAAATAAAATCATGGCTTATGTTTAGGATATCTTTCAATTTCAATCTAGTCATTAATGAATGTTTTTCCTATCAAAAACAATTCAAAGTTATCACACAATAGATGATGGTATGATTTTAACATTAAGATTTGTATTCTTGTTTAAAAATTGATCTTAGTCACAATGATTATGAATTTATTGAATAATTAATCTCATACTTGAGCTCATTGTTTTGAAATTCTATGCCTTCTGGTTTTCCTTAGGTTTAGTATCATGTGATGCGTGTTAAGTAAATTGAGTGTTTTCACATGAATTGTTTGACTTGGTGAAATTTGAAAGATTGGTGTGAACAAGTGTTTAGCTTCTTATGTGCCTCCTTTTAGGATCATGGTAAGGATTTGTCGAAAACAATGTCTTTTAACCTCTCTTGAAAGTTAATCAGATTAAGCTAGATCGCAAAATTTATGTTTGATATCTATCTATGGCAGCGGAGTAGTTCGAGTATGTAATGCGATAGGACGACTTTGACAAGGCCGGAAGAAATAAGAAACATTTTCCAATGATTAAAATGAGTTATCTGTCATGGGATTGATGTTTGCTCGGCTTTTGTCACCTTAAATGGATTTTTACACTTCACATTCGGTTTTTGAGGTTCAAATGGCACCATCCTCATTCGCGGCATTGCTTCTGAACTACTTTTTGCGCAAGCACAGACCTACATGGGGTTACCTTACTGCAACTAGAAGACAACAGGATTCTACAATAATCGCAACATCAATGGGGTTGCATAGGACTTAGCCGAATCAACAATCCCTTCAGAGACCCCATTGGATTCGTGTAGAGGAGAAGTCCAATGATCGTTGTTGCTGATAAAACATGGCAAATGTTCCAAAACAAGTTCATCACTCGCGCGATTGGTGAACAAAACAGCGAGGATGGAGGGTTGACCCTCCCTCGCTAGCTAGACCGTTTATAACCCTTACATTGACCCCAATGAAGCAAAAAGTCATCATTTTTCACTAGGTGTGAAATTCAATAAAAAGAGCGAACGAAACATCATCAAGGTTAAGATAGTTACGTGCATGTGTCTATATGTTCATTTGTATACATGCTTTTGTTTTACCGTTTATACAAATGCAAATGTATATGCATGTGTATGTACCTATTATTGTACATATACATGTAAAATCATATCTAAATCCACATTCAAAAGTACATTTTTGCGTATGTATTTACTTGTATGTATATGTAGATATTTATGTAAAATGTATATGTATATGTATATGTATATGTATATGTATATGTATATGTATATGTATATGTATATGTATATGTATATGTATATGTATATGTATATGTATATGTATATGTATATGTATATGTAT
>SZWC01027680.1:5720-29702 GCA_023375785.1 Penium margaritaceum | reverse complement strand
AGCACGTGTACATACGTGTGAGTGCATGTAATTGCGTGTAAAGGCGTGTAAGTGCCTGTAAGTTTGTGTAAGTGCGTGTAAATGCATGTACATTTGCATAAGTGTGTGTAAGTACGTATAAGTGTGTATAAGTGCATGTAAGTCTGGTAAGTGTATGTAAGTGCGTATAATTGCGGGAAAGTGCATGTAAGTACGTATAAGTGTGTATACGTGCGTGTGAGTTTGTGTAAGTGCGTATAGATTTGTGCAAGTGTGTGTAAGTGCGTTTAAGCATGTGTAAGTGCGTGTAAGTTCGTGTAAGTGTGTGTAAGTGTGTGTAAGTGGGTGTAAGTACGTGGAAGTGCGTGTAAGTGTGTATAAGTGTGTTTAAGTACGTGTAAGTGAGTGTAAGTGCATTTAAGTGTGTGTAAGTGTATGTGAAGTGTGTGTAAGTGCGTGTTAGTGTGTGTAAGTGCGTGTAAGTGCATGTAACTTCGTGTAAGTACGTGTAAGTATATGTAAGTGTGTGTTAGTGCATGTGAGTGCGTGTAAGTACGTGTAAGTGCATGTAAGTCCATGTTAGTGTGTGTAAGTGCGTGTAAGTGCGTGTAAGTGTGTGTAAGTACATGTAAGTGCGTGTAAGTGCGTGTAAGTGCCTATAAGTGCGTGTAAGTGCATGTAAGTGTGTGTAAGTATGAGTAATTGCGTATAAGTGCGTGTAAGTACATGTAAGTACATGTTAGTGCGTGTAAGTGCGTGTGAGTACGTATAAGTGCGTGTAAGTGCATGTAAGTGTGTGTAAGTATGAGTAATTGCGTATAAGTGCGTGTAAGTACATGTAAGTACATGTTAGTGCGTGTAAGTGCGTGTGAGTACGTATAAGTGCGTGTAAGTGCATGTAAGTGTGTGTAAGTATGAGTAATTGCGTATAAGTGCGTGTAAGTACATGTAAGTACATGTTAGTGCGTGTAAGTGCGTGTGAGTACGTATAAGTGCGTGTAAGTGCATGTAAGTGTGTGTAAGTATGAGTAATTGCGTATAAGTGCGTGTAAGTACATGTAAGTACATGTTAGTGCGTGTAAGTGCGTGTGAGTACGTATAAGTGCGTGTAAGTGCATGTAAGTGTGTGTAAGTATGAGTAATTGCGTATAAGTGCGTGTAAGTACATGTAAGTACATGTTAGTGCGTGTAAGTGCGTGTGAGTACGTATAAGTGCGTGTAAGTGCATGTAAGTGTGTGTAAGTATGAGTAATTGCGTATAAGTGCGTGTAAGTACATGTAAGTACATGTTAGTGCGTGTAAGTGCGTGTGAGTACGTATAAGTGCGTGTAAGTGCATGTAAGTGTGTGTAAGTATGAGTAATTGCGTATAAGTGCGTGTAAGTACATGTAAGTACATGTTAGTGCGTGTAAGTGCGTGTGAGTACGTATAAGTGCGTGTAAGTGCATGTAAGTGTGTGTAAGTATGAGTAATTGCGTATAAGTGCGTGTAAGTACATGTAAGTACATGTTAGTGCGTGTAAGTGCGTGTGAGTACGTATAAGTGCGTGTAAGTGCATGTAAGTGTGTGTAAGTATGAGTAATTGCGTATAAGTGCGTGTAAGTACATGTAAGTACATGTTAGTGCGTGTAAGTGCGTGTGAGTACGTATAAGTGCGTGTAAGTGCATGTAAGTGTGTGTAAGTATGAGTAATTGCGTATAAGTGCGTGTAAGTACATGTAAGTACATGTTAGTGCGTGTAAGTGCGTGTGAGTACGTATAAGTGCGTGTAAGTGCATGTAAGTGTGTGTAAGTATGAGTAATTGCGTATAAGTGCGTGTAAGTACATGTAAGTACATGTTAGTGCGTGTAAGTGCGTGTGAGTACGTATAAGTGCGTGTAAGTGCATGTAAGTGTGTGTAAGTATGAGTAATTGCGTATAAGTGCGTGTAAGTACATGTAAGTACATGTTAGTGCGTGTAAGTGCGTGTGAGTACGTATAAGTGCGTGTAAGTGCATGTAAGTGTGTGTAAGTATGAGTAATTGCGTATAAGTGCGTGTAAGTACATGTAAGTACATGTTAGTGCGTGTAAGTGCGTGTGAGTACGTATAAGTGCGTGTAAGTGCATGTAAGTGTGTGTAAGTATGAGTAATTGCGTATAAGTGCGTGTAAGTACATGTAAGTACATGTTAGTGCGTGTAAGTGCGTGTGAGTACGTATAAGTGCGTGTAAGTGCATGTAAGTGTGTGTAAGTATGAGTAATTGCGTATAAGTGCGTGTAAGTACATGTAAGTACATGTTAGTGCGTGTAAGTGCGTGTGAGTACGTATAAGTGCGTGTAAGTGCATGTAAGTGTGTGTAAGTATGAGTAATTGCGTATAAGTGCGTGTAAGTACATGTAAGTACATGTTAGTGCGTGTAAGTGCGTGTGAGTACGTATAAGTGCGTGTAAGTGCATGTAAGTGTGTGTAAGTATGAGTAATTGCGTATAAGTGCGTGTAAGTACATGTAAGTGCGTGTAAGTGTGTTTAAGTGCATGTAAGTACGTGTAAGTGCGTGTAAGTGCGTGTAAGTATGTGTAAGTGTGAATAAGTACGTGTAAGTGTGTGTATGTGCGTATAAGTGCGTGTACGTTCGTGTGAGTTTGTGTCCGTATGTGTAAGTGTGTGTAAGTGCGTGTAAGTGTGTGTAAGTACATACAAGTGCGTGTACATTTGTGTAAGTACGTGTAAGTGCGCGTAAGTGTGTGTAAGTGTGCGTGTGTGTGTGTAAGTGCGTGTAAGTGCATGTAAGTTTGTGTAAGTTTGTGTAAGTGCGTGTAAGTACATGTAAGTACATGTTAGTGCGTGTAAGTGCGTGTGAGTACGTATAAGTGCGTGTAAGTGCATGTAAGTGTGTGTAAGTGTGTGTAAGTGTGTGTAAGTGCGTGTAAGTGCATGTAAGTGTGTGTAAGTGTGTGTAAGTGTGTGTACATTCATGTAAAAACGTGTAAGTGTGTGTTAATGTGTGAAAGTGCGTGTAAGTATGTGTAAGTGCGTGTAAGTGCGTGTAAGTACGTGTAGGTACGTGTAAGTGTGTGTAGATGCGTGTAAGTGCGTATAAGTGCGTGTAAGTTCATGTAAGTATGTATAAGTACATGTAAGTGTGTATAAGTGAATGTAAGTGCGTGTAAGTGCGTATAAGGATGCGTAAGTGCGTGTAAGAACGTGTCAGTGTGTGTTAGTGCGTGTTAGTGCGTTAGTACGTGTAAGTGCGTGTACGTTCGTGTAAGTACGTGTAAAAGCGTGTAAGTTCGTGTAAGTGCTCGAGGTGCGTGTGAGTGCGTGTGAGTACCGGTAAGTGCGTGTAAGTATGTGTGAGTGCTTGGCACTTACGTGTAAGTGCGAGTAAGTGCATGTAAGTTCCTGTAAGTGCGTGTACGTGTGTGAACGTTTGTGTAAGTGTGTATAAGTACATGTAAGTGTGTGTAAGTACGTGTATGTTTGATAAGTTCGTGTAAGTGCGTGTAAGTGCGTGTAATTACGTGTACGTGCATGTAAGTGCGTGTAAGTATGTGTGAGTGCTTGTAAGTACGTGTAAGTGCGAGTAAGTGCATGTAAGTTCCTGTAAGTGCGTGTACGTGTGTGAACGTTTGTGTAAGTGTGTATAAGTACATGTAAGTGTGTGTAAGTACGTGTATGTTTGATAAGTTCGTGTAAGTGCGTGTAAGTGCGTGTAATTACGTGTACGTGCATGTAAGTGCGTGTAAGTGCATGTAAGTGCGTGTTAGTGTGTGTAAGTGCGTATGAGTATGTGCAAGTGTAAGTGCGTGTAAGTGTGTATGAGTGCATATACGTTTGTGTAAGTGTGTGTAAGTATATGTAAGTGCGTGTAAGAGCCTGTAAGTGTTTGTAAGTTTGTGTAAGTGTGTGTAAATGCGTGTACGTACGTGTAAGTACGTGTAAGTATGTGTAAGTGCGTGTAAGTACGTATACGTTCATGTAAGTGTGTGTAAGTTTGTTTAAGTACGTGTAAGTGCGTATACATGCGTGTAAGTACGTTTAAGTGTGTGTAAGTTCGTGTAAGCTTGTGAAAGTACGTGTAAGTGTGTATAAGTGTGTATACGTTTGTGTCAGAGCATGTAAGTGCGTGTAAGTGCGTGTAAGTATGTGTAAGTGCGTGTAAGTATGTGTAAGTTCGTGTAAGTAGGTCTAAGTGCGTGTAAGTATGTGTAAATGCGTGTAGGTATGTTTAAGTGCGTGTAAGTGCGTGTAAGTTCGTGTAAGTACGTGTAAGTATGTGTAAGTGCGTGTACCTGTGGGTAAGTGTGTGTAAGTACGTATCAGTGCATGTAAATGCGTGCAAGTGCGTGTAAGTGCATGTGAGTGCGTATAAATGTGTGTATGTGTGTGTAAGTATGTATAAATGCGTAGAAGTGTGTGTGAGTACGTGTAAGCACGTGTAAGTATGTGAAAGTACGTGTAAGTGCATGTAAGTGCGTGTCAGTGCATAAAAGTGCGTGTAAGTTCGTGTAAGTGCGTGTAAGTGCGTGTAAGTACGTCTATGTGCGTGTAAGTATGTGTAAGTGCATGTAAGTGCATGTAAGTACGCGGAAGTGCATGTATGTGTGTGTAGGATTATGTAAGTGTGTGTGAGTACATGTAAGTGCGTGTACGTGTGTGTAAGTGTGTGTAAGTGCGTGTAAGTGCACGTAAATGCGTGTAAGTGCATATAAGTGCGTGTAAGTGCGTGTAAGTACGTGTACGTGTGTGTAAGCATGTGTAAGTTTGTGTAAGTGCGTATAAGTGCGTATACGTGCATGTAAGTATGTATTAGTACGTCTTAGTGTGTGTAAGTTTGTGGATGTACGTGCAAGTATATGTAAGTATGTGTAAGTACGTCTAAGTGCGTATAAGTACGTGTAAGTGTGTGTACGTATGTGTAAGTACGTGTTAGTGTGTGCAAGTGCATGTAAGTGCATGTAAGTGTGTGTAAGAGCGTATAAGTGTGTATAAGTGCGTGTAAGTACGTGTAAGTGTGTTCAAGTGCGTGTAGGTGCGTTCAAGTGCGTGCAAGTGTGTGTATGTGTGTGTAAGTATGTGTAAGTGTGTATAAGTCCATGTAAGTGCGTGGAAGTGCGTGTAAGTATGTGTAACTGTGTATATGTGTGTGTACGTGCGTGCCAGTACGTGCAAGTGTGTGTAAGTGTGTATAAATGCGTGTAAGTACGTGTAAGTGCATGTAAGTGCGTGTATGTACGTGTAAGTGTGCGTAAGTACGTGTAAGTGTGTGTAAGTGTGTGTAAGTATGTGTAAGTGCGTATACGTTCGTGTGAGTTTGTGNCAGTACGTGTAAGTGCGTGTAAGTGCGTGTAAGTGCAGGTAAGTGCTTGTGAGTGCGTGTAAGTACGTGTACGTGCGTGTAAGTATGTGTAAGTGCGTGTAAGTTTGTGTAAGTTTGTGTAAGTACGTGTGCATTCATGTAAGTGCGTGTAAGTGTGTATTAGTGCGTGTAAGTTTGTGTCAGCGCGTGTAAATGTGTGTAGGTGCGTATAAGTGCGTGTAAGTTTGTGTAAGTACGTGTAAGTACGTGTAAGTACGTGTAAGTACGTGTAAGTACGTGTAGGTGCGTGTAAGTGCGTATAAGTGCATGTAAATTCGTATAAGTGCATGTAAGTACATGTAAGTGCGTGTAAGTGCATGTAAGTGTGTGTAAGTGCGTGTAAGTGCGTGTAAATATGTGTAAGTGCGTGTCAGAGCGTGTAAGTGCATGTAAGCATGTATACATGCATGTATGTGTATGTACGTACGTGTAAGTGCGTGTTAGTGCGTGTAAGTGTGTGTCAGTGCGTGTAAGTGCGTGTAAGTTTATGTAAGTGCGTGTAATTACGTGTAAGTTCGTGTAAGTTTGTGTAAGTGCATGTGAGTGTATATGAGTACGTGTAAGTGCGTGTAAGTACGTGTAAGTTCGTGTAAGTGCGTGTAAGTGCGTGTAAGTGCGTGTAAGTGCGTGTAAGTGCGTGTAAGTGCGTGTAAGTGCGTGTAAGTGCGTGTAAGTGCGTGTAAGTGCGTGTAAGTGCGTGTAAGTGCGTGTAAGTGCGTGTAAGTGCGTGTAAGTGCGTGTAAGTGCGTGTAAGTGCGTGTAAGTGCGTGTAAGTGCGTGTAAGTGCGTGTAAGTGCGTGTAAGTGCGTGTAAGTGCGTGTAAGTGCGTGTAAGTGCGTGTAAGTGCGTGTAAGTGCGTGTAAGTGCGTGTAAGTGCGTGTAAGTGCGTGTAAGTGCGTGTAAGTGCGTGTAAGTGCGTGTAAGTGCGTGTAAGTGCGTGTAAGTGCGTGTAAGTGCGTGTAAGTGCGTGTAAGTGCGTGTAAGTGCGTGTAAGTGCGTGTAAGTGCGTGTAAGTGCGTGTAAGTGCGTGTAAGTGCGTGTAAGTGCGTGTAAGTGCGTGTAAGTGCGTGTAAGTGCGTGTAAGTGCGTGTAAGTGCGTGTAAGTGCGTGTAAGTGCGTGTAAGTGCGTGTAAGTGCGTGTAAGTGCGTGTAAGTGCGTGTAAGTGCGTGTAAGTGCGTGTAAGTGCGTGTAAGTGCGTGTAAGTGCGTGTAAGTGCGTGTAAGTGCGTGTAAGTGCGTGTAAGTGCGTGTAAGTGCGTGTAAGTGCGTGTAAGTGCGTGTAAGTGCGTGTAAGTGCGTGTAAGTGCGTGTAAGTGCGTGTAAGTGCGTGTAAGTGCGTGTAAGTGCGTGTAAGTGCGTGTAAGTGCGTGTAAGTGCGTGTAAGTGCGTGTAAGTGCGTGTAAGTGCGTGTAAGTGCGTGTAAGTGCGTGTAAGTGCGTGTAAGTGCGTGTAAGTGCGTGTAAGTGCGTGTAAGTGCGTGTAAGTGCGTGTAAGTGCGTGTAAGTGCGTGTAAGTGCGTGTAAGTGCGTGTAAGTGCGTGTAAGTGCGTGTAAGTGCGTGTAAGTGCATGTAAGTGTGTGTAAGTGCGTGTAAGTGTGTGCAAGTACATGCAAGTGCGTCTCAGTATGTGTAAGTTCGTGTAAGTCCGTCTAAGTGCATATAACTTCCTGTAAGTACGTGTAAGTATATGTAAGTGTGTGTTCGTGCATGTAAGTGCGTGTAAGTATGTGTAAGTACGTGTAAGTGCGTGTATGTGCGTGTTATTGCGTGTGTGTCCCAGTGCATGTTAGTGTGTGCAAGTACATGTAAGTTTATGTAGGTGCATGTAAGGATGTGTAAGTACGTGTAAGTGCGTGTAAGTGCGTTCACGTGCGTGTAAGTGCGTGTAAGTGCTCTTGAGTGCCTGTATGTGTGTGTAAGTATGTGTAAGTGCGTCTACGTTCGTGTAAGTGCGTGTATGTGCGTGTACATTCATGGAAGTGCGTGTAAGTGTGTGTAAGTACGTAAACGTGCGTATACGTGTGTGTAAGTACGTATAAATGTGTGTAAGTGCGTGTAAGTGCGTGTACATACGTGTAAGTGCATGTGAGGGCATGTAAGTGCGTGTAAGTGCGTGTAAGTGCATGTAAGTTCGTGTACGTGCATGTAAGTGCTTGTACACTTGTGTAAGTGTAAGTAAGTATGTACAAGTGTGTAAGTTCAGTAAGTGCATGTAAGTGCGTATAATTGCGTGAAAGTGCATGTAAGTGCGTATAAGTATGTGTAAGTGCATCTGATTTTGTGTAACTGCGTGTAAGTGCGTACAAGACCGTGTAAGTGCGTGTAAGTGCGTGTAAGTGCGTATACGTTCGTGTAGGTGCGTGTAAGTACTCGTAAGTGCATGTAAATGCGTGTAAGTGCGTGTATGTGCGTGTAAGAGTGTGTATGTGTTTGTAAGTTTGTGTAAGTGCGTGTAAATGCGTGTACGTACGTGTAAGTGCGTGTAAGTGCATGTAAGTGTGTTTAAGTGCATGTAAGTTCATGTAAGTGTGTGTAAGTGCGTGTAAATGCGTGTACGTACGTGTAAGTGCGTGTAAGTGCATGTAAGTGTGTTTAAGTGCATGTAAGTTCATGTAAGTGTGTGTAAGTGCGTGTAAGTGCATGTAAGTACGTGGAACTGCGTGTCACTGTGTATAAGTGCGTGTAAGTACGTGTAAGTGAGTGTAAGTACATTTAAGTGCGTGTAAGCGTGTGTGTAGTATGTGTAAGAGCGTGTTATTATGTGTAAATGCGTTTAAGTGTGTGTAAGTATGTGTAAGTGTGTGCAAGTACATGCAAGTGCGTCCAAGTAGGTGTAAGTTTGTGTAAGTAGGTGTACGTGCATGTAACTTTGTGTAAGTGTGTGTAAGTATATGTAAGTGTGTGTTAGTGCATGTAAGTGCATGTAAGTAAGTGTAAGTACGTGTAAGTACGTGTAAGTGCGTGTAAGTGCGTGTAAGTGTGTGCAAGTGCATGCGTGTGTGTGCAAGTACGTTTAAGTTTGTGTAAGTTCATGTAAGTGTGTGTAAGTGCGTATAAGTGCATGTAAGTGTGTGTAAGGGCGTGTAAGTGCGTACAAGTGCGTGTAAGTGTGTGTAAGTGCGTGTAAGTGCGTGTAAGTGCATGTAAGTACATGTCAATGTGAGTAAGTGCGTGTAAGAGCGTGTGAGTGTGTGTAAGTTCGTGTAAGTCCGAGTAAGTGGTTGCAAGTGCGTGTATGTGTGTAAACGTTTGTGTACGTATGTACAAGTGCGTGTAAGTACATGCAAGTACGTGTAGGTGTGTAGAAGTGTGTGCAAGTACGCATAAGTTGGTATAAGTGTGTATATGTATGTGTAAGTGCGTGTAAGTGTGTATAAGTGCATGTAAGTATGTCTAAGTTCGTGTAAATGCGTGTAAGTGCGTGTAAGTGCATTTAAGTTTGTGTAAGTGTGTGCGAGAGTGTGTAAGTGTGTAAAAGTGTATGCACGTGCGATAAGTGTGTGTAAGTGCGTATAAGTGCATGTAAGTATGTCTAAGTGCGTGTAAATGCGTGTACGTACGTGTAAGTGCGTGTAAGTCTGTGTAAGTACGTGTAAGTTTGTGTAAGTGTGTGCGAGAGTGTGTAAGTGTGTAAAAGTGTATGCACGTGCGATAAGTGTGTGTAAGTGCGTATAAGTGCATGTAAGTATGTCTAAGTGCGTGTAAATGCGTGTACGTACGTGTAAGTGCGTGTAAGTCTGTGTAAGTACGTGTAAGTTTGTGTAAGTGTGTGCGAGAGTGTGTAAGTGTGTAAAAGTGTATGCACGTGCGATAAGTGTGTGTAAGTGCGTATAAGTGCATGTAAGTATGTCTAAGTGCGTGTAAATGCGTGTACGTACGTGTAAGTGCGTGTAAGTCTGTGTAAGTACGTGTAAGTTTGTGTAAGTGTGTGCGAGAGTGTGTAAGTGTGTAAAAGTGTATGCACGTGCGATAAGTGTGTGTAAGTGCGTATAAGTGCATGTAAGTATGTCTAAGTGCGTGTAAATGCGTGTACGTACGTGTAAGTGCGTGTAAGTCTGTGTAAGTACGTGTAAGTTTGTGTAAGTGTGTGCGAGAGTGTGTAAGTGTGTAAAAGTGTATGCACGTGCGATAAGTGTGTGTAAGTGCGTATAAGTGCATGTAAGTATGTCTAAGTGCGTGTAAATGCGTGTACGTACGTGTAAGTGCGTGTAAGTCTGTGTAAGTACGTGTAAGTTTGTGTAAGTGTGTGCGAGAGTGTGTAAGTGTGTAAAAGTGTATGCACGTGCGATAAGTGTGTGTAAGTGCGTATAAGTGCATGTAAGTATGTCTAAGTGCGTGTAAATGCGTGTACGTACGTGTAAGTGCGTGTAAGTCTGTGTAAGTACGTGTAAGTTTGTGTAAGTGTGTGCGAGAGTGTGTAAGTGTGTAAAAGTGTATGCACGTGCGATAAGTGTGTGTAAGTGCGTATAAGTGCATGTAAGTATGTCTAAGTGCGTGTAAATGCGTGTACGTACGTGTAAGTGCGTGTAAGTCTGTGTAAGTACGTGTAAGTTTGTGTAAGTGTGTGCGAGAGTGTGTAAGTGTGTAAAAGTGTATGCACGTGCGATAAGTGTGTGTAAGTGCGTATAAGTGCATGTAAGTATGTCTAAGTGCGTGTAAATGCGTGTACGTACGTGTAAGTGCGTGTAAGTCTGTGTAAGTACGTGTAAGTTTGTGTAAGTGTGTGCGAGAGTGTGTAAGTGTGTAAAAGTGTATGCACGTGCGATAAGTGTGTGTAAGTGCGTATAAGTGCATGTAAGTATGTCTAAGTGCGTGTAAATGCGTGTACGTACGTGTAAGTGCGTGTAAGTCTGTGTAAGTACGTGTAAGTTTGTGTAAGTGTGTGCGAGAGTGTGTAAGTGTGTAAAAGTGTATGCACGTGCGATAAGTGTGTGTAAGTGCGTATAAGTGCATGTAAGTATGTCTAAGTGCGTGTAAATGCGTGTACGTACGTGTAAGTGCGTGTAAGTCTGTGTAAGTACGTGTAAGTTTGTGTAAGTGTGTGCGAGAGTGTGTAAGTGTGTAAAAGTGTATGCACGTGCGATAAGTGTGTGTAAGTGCGTATAAGTGCATGTAAGTATGTCTAAGTGCGTGTAAATGCGTGTACGTACGTGTAAGTGCGTGTAAGTCTGTGTAAGTACGTGTAAGTTTGTGTAAGTGTGTGCGAGAGTGTGTAAGTGTGTAAAAGTGTATGCACGTGCGATAAGTGTGTGTAAGTGCGTATAAGTGCATGTAAGTATGTCTAAGTGCGTGTAAATGCGTGTACGTACGTGTAAGTGCGTGTAAGTCTGTGTAAGTACGTGTAAGTTTGTGTAAGTGTGTGCGAGAGTGTGTAAGTGTGTAAAAGTGTATGCACGTGCGATAAGTGTGTGTAAGTGCGTATAAGTGCATGTAAGTATGTCTAAGTGCGTGTAAATGCGTGTACGTACGTGTAAGTGCGTGTAAGTCTGTGTAAGTACGTGTAAGTTTGTGTAAGTGTGTGCGAGAGTGTGTAAGTGTGTAAAAGTGTATGCACGTGCGATAAGTGTGTGTAAGTGCGTGCCAGTACGTGTAAGTGCGTGTAAGTACATATAAGTGTGTGTAAGTGCGTGTAAGTTTGTGTAAGTGCATGTAAGTAGGTGTAAGTGCGTGTAAGGGTGTGTAAGTGCGTTTAGGTGCGTGTAAGTGCGTGTAAATGCATATACGTACATGTAAGTGCGTGTAAGTGTGTGTAAGTACTTGTAAGTACGTAAAAGTGCGTGTAAGTACGTGTAAGTACCTGTAAGTATGTGTAAGTGCGTGTAAGTGTGTGTGAGTGCGTGTGAGTACGTGTAAGTGCATATATGTTCGTGTAAGTGCGTGAAAGTATGTGTACTTTTGTAGAAGTACGTATAAGTGCGTGTATTTACATGTAAGTGCGTGTAAGTGCGTGTAAGTGCGTGTAAGTGCGTGTATGTATGTGTAAGTGCATGTTAGTGCATGTAAGTGCGTATAAGTACGTGGAAGTGCGAGAAAGTGCATGTAAGTGCGTGTAAGTTTGTGTAAGTGTGTATTAGTTTGGGTAAGTTTGTGCAAGTGCGTATAAGTGCGTCTACGTACATGTAAGTGCGTGTAAATGCGTGTAAGTGCGTGCAAGTATGTGTATGTACGTGTAAATGTGTGTAAGTGCGTGTAAGTGCATGTAATTTTGTGTAAGGTTGTGTAAGTGCGTGTAAGTGTGTGTAAGTTTGTGTAAGTGTGTGTAAGTGCGTGTGAATTCATGTCAGTGCGTGTAAGTGCGTGTAAGTACGTGTAAGTGCGTGTAAGTGCGTGTAAGTGTGTGTAAGTGTGTGTATGTACGTGTAAGTACATTCAAGTATGTATAAGTGTGTGTGAGTGCGTGTAAGTGCGTGTAAGTGCATGTAAGTGCGTTTAAGTGCGTACAAGTACGCGTAAGTGCGTATAAGTATGTGTAAGTGCGTGTGAGTGTGTGCAAGTGCATGCATGTAGGTGTACGTGCGTGTAAGTGCGTGTAAGTGCGTGAAAGTGCGCGTAAGTGCGTGTAAGTTCGTGTAAGTGCATGTAAGTGTGTGTTGGTGTGTGTAAGTACGTGTAAGTTCGTGTAAGTGCGTTTAGGTGCGTGTAAATGTAAGTATGTGTAAGTAGGTGTAAGTGCATGTAAGTGCGTGTAAGTGCGTGTAAGTGCGTGTAAGTATGTGTAAGTACATGTAAGTACGTGTAATTACATGTAAGTACATATAAGTTTGTATGAATACATATAAGTGCGTGTAAGCTCGTGTAAGTACGTGTAAGTATATGAAAGTTCGTGTAAGTGTGTGTAAGTTCGTGTAAGTATGCGTAAGTGCGTGTAAGTGCGTGTAAGTACATGTAGGTGTGTGCACGTGCATGCAAGTGCGTGCAAGTGCGTGTAAGTGCGTGTGAGTGTGTGTAACTGTGTCTGAGTACGTGTAAGTGCGTGTGAGTGTGTGTAACTGTGTCTGAGTACGTGTAAGTGCGTGTGAGTGTGTGTAACTGTGTCTGAGTACGTGTAAGTGCGTGTGAGTGTGTGTAACTGTGTCTGAGTACGTGTAAGTGCGTGTGAGTGTGTGTAACTGTGTCTGAGTACGTGTAAGTGCGTGTGAGTGTGTGTAACTGTGTCTGAGTACGTGTAAGTGCGTGTGAGTGTGTGTAACTGTGTCTGAGTACGTGTAAGTGCGTGTGAGTGTGTGTAACTGTGTCTGAGTACGTG
This sequence comes from Penium margaritaceum, assembly GCA_023375785.1. Taxonomy (NCBI): domain Eukaryota; kingdom Viridiplantae; phylum Streptophyta; class Zygnematophyceae; order Desmidiales; family Peniaceae; genus Penium; species Penium margaritaceum. The sequence goes on along the minus strand of SZWC01027680.1, from coordinate 17,136 downwards.
TAAGTGCGTGTGAGTGTGTGTAACTGTGTCTGAGTACGTGTAAGTGCGTGTGAGTGTGTGTAACTGTGTCTGAGTACGTGTAAGTGCGTGTGAGTGTGTGTAACTGTGTCTGAGTACGTGTAAGTGCGTGTGAGTGTGTGTAACTGTGTCTGAGTACGTGTAAGTGCGTGTGAGTGTGTGTAACTGTGTCTGAGTACGTGTAAGTGCGTGTGAGTGTGTGTAACTGTGTCTGAGTACGTGTAAGTGCGTGTGAGTGTGTGTAACTGTGTCTGAGTACGTGTAAGTGCGTGTGAGTGTGTGTAACTGTGTCTGAGTACGTGTAAGTGCGTGTGAGTGTGTGTAACTGTGTCTGAGTACGTGTAAGTGCGTGTGAGTGTGTGTAACTGTGTCTGAGTACGTGTAAGTGCGTGTGAGTGTGTGTAACTGTGTCTGAGTACGTGTAAGTGCGTGTGAGTGTGTGTAACTGTGTCTGAGTACGTGTAAGTGCGTGTGAGTGTGTGTAACTGTGTCTGAGTACGTGTAAGTGCGTGTGAGTGTGTGTAACTGTGTCTGAGTACGTGTAAGTGCGTGTGAGTGTGTGTAACTGTGTCTGAGTACGTGTAAGTGCGTGTGAGTGTGTGTAACTGTGTCTGAGTACGTGTAAGTGCGTGTGAGTGTGTGTAACTGTGTCTGAGTACGTGTAAGTGCGTGTGAGTGTGTGTAACTGTGTCTGAGTACGTGTAAGTGCGTGTGAGTGTGTGTAACTGTGTCTGAGTACGTGTAAGTGCGTGTGAGTGTGTGTAACTGTGTCTGAGTACGTGTAAGTGCGTGTGAGTGTGTGTAACTGTGTCTGAGTACGTGTAAGTGCGTGTGAGTGTGTGTAACTGTGTCTGAGTACGTGTAAGTGCGTGTGAGTGTGTGTAACTGTGTCTGAGTACGTGTAAGTGCGTGTGAGTGTGTGTAACTGTGTCTGAGTACGTGTAAGTGCGTGTGAGTGTGTGTAACTGTGTCTGAGTACGTGTAAGTGCGTGTGAGTGTGTGTAACTGTGTCTGAGTACGTGTAAGTGCGTGTGAGTGTGTGTAACTGTGTCTGAGTACGTGTAAGTGCGTGTGAGTGTGTGTAACTGTGTCTGAGTACGTGTAAGTGCGTGTGAGTGTGTGTAACTGTGTCTGAGTACGTGTAAGTGCGTGTGAGTGTGTGTAACTGTGTCTGAGTACGTGTAAGTGCGTGTGAGTGTGTGTAACTGTGTCTGAGTACGTGTAAGTGCGTGTGAGTGTGTGTAACTGTGTCTGAGTACGTGTAAGTGCGTGTGAGTGTGTGTAACTGTGTCTGAGTACGTGTAAGTGCGTGTGAGTGTGTGTAACTGTGTCTGAGTACGTGTAAGTGCGTGTGAGTGTGTGTAACTGTGTCTGAGTACGTGTAAGTGCGTGTGAGTGTGTGTAACTGTGTCTGAGTACGTGTAAGTGCGTGTGAGTGTGTGTAACTGTGTCTGAGTACGTGTAAGTGCGTGTAAGTGTGTGCAAGTGCATACAAGTGTGTGTAAGTATGTGTAAGTGCATGCAAGTACGTGTAAGTATGTGTAAGTTTGTGTAAGTGCATGCAAGTAAGTGTAAGTGCATGTTAGTGCGTGTAAGTGCCTGTAAGTACGCATAAGTGCGTATGAGTGTGTGTAAGTGTATGTAAGTTTGTGTAAGTACGTGTAAGTATGTGTAAGCGTGTGCCAGTGCATGCCAGTGCGTACCAGTGTGTGTAAGTTCATGTAAGTGCGTATAAGTGCATGTAAGTGTGTGTAAGTGTGTTTAAGTGCGCATAAGTACGTGTATGTGCGTGTAAGTGCGTGTAAGGGTGTGTAACTGTATGCAAGTCCGTGTAAGTGTGCATAAGTGCATGTAAGTGTGTGTAAGTGTGTGTAAGTGAGTGTAAGTTTGTGTGAGTTTGTGTCAGTACGTGTAATTGTGTGTAATTGTGTGCAAGTGTGTATAAGTGTGTGTAAGTGTGTGCGCCGCATATCTTCCTGTACTCTGGCGGCCATCTGGAGATCCCATCCACGCAAGCCTAATTCTTGGGCTCGTGCAATGAGAGTGGTCTCCGTTGCGGTGGGGGGAAATTTTGTTGTCTCGTCCTCCACCATTGGCAGCCCCAACTTGAGATTGCGGGCTCCGCTCGTAGAGTTCGCGGGTGCCTGTGGGTTGGGCAGAATGCCGTGCCCTGCCAGGACTGTCTGGGTTTGATGATCCGATGCCTGTCGCCCAGCTTGCGTCTGCTGCCGAGGCTGCTGATCCGGCCATGGTTGATTATAATACCGCTGCCACTGCTGCACCATAGGGTCCTGCTGCATAGGATCAGTTTCCGGAATACCTTGTCGCTTCCGCGGACAGTCGCGAGCGATGTGTTCCTGGCTTTGGCAAGTGTAGCATGCCTTAGGCTTGGGTTGGGAGGCCNTTAGTGTGTGTAAGTACGTGTAAGTGCATGTAGGTATGTGTAAATGCGTGTAAGTACATGTGAGTAGGTGTAAGTCGGTGTCAGTGCGTGTGAGTGCGTGTAAGTACATATAAGTATGTGCAAGTGCGTGTAAGTGCGTGTAAGTACGTGTAGGTGCATATAAGTTGGTGTAAGTGCATCTCAGTACGTGTAAGTGCATGTAAGTGTGTGTAACTGTGTGTAGGTGCGTATAACTGTGTGTAAGTACGTATATGTGCATGTAAGTGCGTGTAAGTGCGTGTAAGTGTGTGTAAGTGTGTGTACGTGTGTGTAAGTTTGTGTAAGTGCGAGTAAGCACCTTTAAGTATGTAAAATGCATGTAAGTGCGTATAAGTACGTGTAGTTTGTGTAAGTTTGTGTAAGTGCGTGTAAGTGCGTGTAAGTGCGTGTAAGTATGTGCAAGTACCTGTTAGTGTGTGTAAGTATGTGTAAGTACGTGGAAGTGTGTTTAAGTGTGCGTAAGTGCGTCTAACTTTGTGTAAGTACGTATAAGTGCGTGTAAGTGTATGTAAGTGCGTGTAAGTGTGTGTAAGTTTTAAAAGTACATGTAAGCGTGTGTAAGTGTGTGTAAGTGCGTGTAAGTGCATGTAAGTGCCTGTAAGTGCGTGCCAGTGTGTACTAGTATGTATAAGATCGTGTAAGTGCCTATAAGTGCATGTAAGTGCGTGTAAAAACGTGTAAGTGCGTGTAATTATGTGTAAGTGCATGTAAGTGTGTGTTAGTATGTGTATGTACGTGTTAGTGCGTGTACGTACGTGTAGGTTTGTGTAAGTGTGTGTAGTTTTGTGTAAGTGCATGTAAGTACGTGTGAGTTTGTGTCAGTGCGTGTAAGTGCGTGTAAGTGCGTGTAAGCTCGTGTAAGTGTGTGTAAGTGCGTATAAGTACGTGTAATTGCGTGTAAGTGTGTGTAAGTAGGCGTGAGTGCGTGTAAGTGTCTGTGAGTGCATGTAAGTACGTGTAAGTCCGTGTAAGTTTGTGTAAGTGCGTGTAAGTTTGTGTACATGTGTGTAAGTGTGTTCGAGTTCGTGTCAGTGCGTGTAAGTGTGTGTAAGTGCGTGTAAGTGCGTGGAAGTGCGTGTAAGTGCGTGTAAGTGCATGTTAGTGCATATAAGTACGTGTAAGTACGTATAAGTGTGTGTCAGTGCGTGGAAGTGCGTGTGAGTACGTGGAAGTGTGTGTAAGTGTATTCAAGTGTGTGTGAGTTTGTGTAAGTGTGGGTAAGTGCATGTAAGTCCGTGTAAGATTGTGTAACTATGTATAAGTGCGTGTAAGTGCGTGTAAGTGCGTGTAAGCTTGTGTAAGTGCGTGTAAGTGCGTGTAAGTACGTGTAAGTGCATGTAAGCATGTGTAAGTGCCTGTAAGTGCGTGTACGTTTGTGTAAGTGCGTGTAAGTGCATGTAAGTGCTTATAAGTGCATGAAAGTAGGTGTCAGTACGTGTAAGGACATGTAAGTGCGTGTAAGTACGTGTACGTGTGTGTAAGTGCGTGTAAGTGCGTGTAAGTGTGTGTATGTATGTGTACGTACGTGTAAGTGTGTATAAGTGTGTGTAAGTGTGTGTAAGTACATGAAAGTATGTGCATGTGCGTATAAGTGCGTGTAAGTATGCGTAAGTGCGTGTAAGTGCCTGTAAAGTGCGTATACGTGTGTGTAAGTGCGTGTAAGTGCGTGTAAGTGCTCGTAAGTGCGTATAAGTACGTGTAAGTGCGTGTAAGTGTGTGCAAGTGCATGCAAGTACGTGTACGTGCGTTTAAGTACATGTAGATGTGTGAAAGTGCGTGTAAGTGCGTGTAAGTTCGTGTAAGTGCGTGTAAGTGCATATTGATGTGTGTAAGTACGTGTAAGTTCGTGTAAGTGATGTAAGTTTGTGTAAATGTAAGCATGTGTAAGTACGTGTACGTGCATGTAAGTGCGTGTAAGTGCGTGTAAGTGCGTGTAAGTTTGTATGAATACGTATAAGTGCGTGTAAGTTTGTGTAAGTACGTGTAAGTATATGTAAGTGTGTGTAAGTGCGTGTAAGTGCATGTAAGTGCGTGTAAGTGCATGTAAGTGCGTGTAAGTACGTGTACGTGCATGTAAGTGCGTGTAAGTGCATGTAAGTGCTTATAAGTGCATGAAAGTAGGTGTCAGTACGTGTAAGGACATGTAAGTGCGTGTAAGTACGTGTACGTGCATGTAAGTGCGTGTAAGTGCATGTAAGTGCTTATAAGTGCATGAAAGTAGGTGTCAGTACGTGTAAGGACATGTAAGTGCGTGTAAGTACGTGTACGTGCATGTAAGTGCGTGTAAGTGCATGTAAGTGCTTATAAGTGCATGAAAGTAGGTGTCAGTACGTGTAAGGACATGTAAGTGCGTGTAAGTACGTGTACGTGCATGTAAGTGCGTGTAAGTGCATGTAAGTGCTTATAAGTGCATGAAAGTAGGTGTCAGTACGTGTAAGGACATGTAAGTGCGTGTAAGTACGTGTACGTGCATGTAAGTGCGTGTAAGTGCATGTAAGTGCTTATAAGTGCATGAAAGTAGGTGTCAGTACGTGTAAGGACATGTAAGTGCGTGTAAGTACGTGTACGTGCATGTAAGTGCGTGTAAGTGCATGTAAGTGCTTATAAGTGCATGAAAGTAGGTGTCAGTACGTGTAAGGACATGTAAGTGCGTGTAAGTACGTGTACGTGCATGTAAGTGCGTGTAAGTGCATGTAAGTGCTTATAAGTGCATGAAAGTAGGTGTCAGTACGTGTAAGGACATGTAAGTGCGTGTAAGTACGTGTACGTGCATGTAAGTGCGTGTAAGTGCATGTATGTGCGTGTACGTGTGTGTAAGTTTGTGTAAGTTTGTGTAAGTACTTGTAAGTTTATGTAAGTGCGTTTAAGTGCGTGTGAGTTCATGTCAGTGTGGATGAGTAACTGTTAGTGCGTGTTAGTGTGCGTAAGTACGTGTAAGTGCATGTAGGTGTGTGTAAATGCGTATAAGTATATGTGAGTGCGTGTAAGTCCATGTCAGTGCGTGTGAGTGCGTGTAAGTACGTATACGTGCATGCAAGTGCGTATAAGTGTGTGTAAGTGTGTGTAAGTGCATATAAGTTGGTGTAAGTGCGTCTCAGTATGTGTAAGTGCATGTAAGTATGTGTAACCGTGTATAGGTGCGTATAAATGTGTGTAAATGCGTATAAGTGCGTGTAAGTGTGTGTAAGTACGTGTAAGTGTGTGTAAGTGCGTGTAAGTGTGTGTAAGTTTGTGTAAGTACGTGTAAGCACGTGTAAGTGCGTGAAATGCGTGTAAGTGCGTGTAAGTGCGTTTAGTTTGTGTAAGTTTATGTAAGTGTGTGTAAGTGCGTATAAGTACGTGTAAGTTTGCGTAAGTACGTATACGTGCGTGTAAGTGCATGTAAGTGCGTGTAAGTGCGTGTAAGTTTTACAAGTACATGTAAGTACGTGTAAGTGTGTGTAAGTGCGTGTAAGTGTGTGTAAGCGCGTGTAAGTGTGTGTAAGTGCATGTAAGTGCACGTAGGTATGTGTAAGTACGCGTAAATGCGTATAAGTGCATATAAGTACGTGTAAGTGTGTGTGAGTGCGTGTAAGTGTGTATAAGTGCGTATAAGTACGTCTAAGTGTGTGTAAGTTTGTGTAAGTTTTTGTTAAAGCGTGTAAGGGTGTATAATTTTGTATAATTACGTGTAAGTGCGTCTGAGTTCGTGTCAGTATGTGTAAGTTCGTGTAAGTGTGTGTAAGTGTGTGTAACTGCGTATAAGTGCGTGTAAGTGTGTGGAAGTGTATGTGAGTGCGTGTGAGTGTGTGTGAGTGTGTGTAAGTAGGTGTAAGTTCGTGTAAGTACTTGTAAGATTATGTAAGTGCGTTTAAGTGCGTGTGAGTTCATGTCAGTGTGGATGAGTAACTGTTAGTGCGTGTTAGTGTGCGTAAGTACGTGTAAGTGCATGTAGGTGTGTGTAAATGCGTATAAGTATATGTGAGTGCGTGTAAGTCCATGTCAGTGCGTGTGAGTGCGTGTAAGTACGTATACGTGCATGCAAGTGCGTATAAGTGCGTGTAAGTGTGTGTAAGTGCATATAAGTTGGTGTAAGTGCGTCTCAGTATGTGTAAGTGCATGTAAGTATGTGTAACCGTGTATAGGTGTGTATAAATGTGTGTAAATGCGTATAAGTGCGTGTAAGTGTGTGTAAGTACGTGTAAGTGTGTGTAAGTGCGTGTAAGTGTGTGTAAGTTTGTGTAAGTACGTGTAAGCACGTGTAAGTGCATGAAATGCGTGTAAGTGCGTGTAAGTGCGTTTAGTTTGTGTAATTCTATGTAAGTGTGTGTAAGTGCGTATAAGTGTGTGTAAGTTTGCGTAAGTACGTATACGTGCGTGTAAGTGCATGTAAGTGCGTGTAAGTGCGTGTAAGTTTTACAAGTACATGTAAGTACGTGTAAGTGTGTGTAAGTGCGTGTAAGTGCATGTAAGTGCCTGTAACTGCGTGCTAGTGTGTGCTAGTACGTATAAGTTTGTGTAAGTGCGTATAAGTCCATGTAAGTGTGTGTAAGTACGTGTAAGTGCATATAAGTATGTGTAAGTGCATGTAAGTGTGTGTAAGTGCGTGTACGTGCGTGTAGGTGTGTGTAAGTGTGTGTAAGTTCGTGTAAGTGCGTGAAAGTATGTGTGAGCTTGTGTCAGTGCGTGTAAGTGCGTGTAAGTGCGTGTAAGCTTGTGTAAGTGCGTGTAAGTGCGTGTAAGTACGTGTAATTGCGTATAAGTGTGTGTAAGTACGTGTGAGTGTGTGTAAGTGTGTGTGAGTGCATGTAACTACGTGTAAGTTTGTGTAAGTGCGTGTAAGTGTGTTTGAGCTTGTGTCAGTGCGTATAAGTGTGTGTAAGTGCGTGTAAGTTCGTGTAAGTACATGTTAGTATGTGTAAGTAGGTATAAGTACGTAGAAGTGCTTGTCAGTGCACGTAAGTGAGTGTGAGTATGTGGAAGTGTGTGTAAGTGTATGTAAATGCGTGTAAGTTTGTGTAAGTGCGTGTAAGTGCATGTAAGTGCGTGTAAGTTCCTGTAACTACGTGTAAGTGCGTGTAAGTGCGTGTAAGTGTGTGTAAGAGTGTGTAAGTGCGTGTTAGTGCACGTAAGTATGTGTAAGTGCCTCTAAGTGTGTGTAAGTGTGCGCAAGAGCATGCCAGTACGATTAAGTACGTGTAAGTACGTGTAAGTACGTGTAAGTGCAATTAAGTACGTGTAAGTACGTGTAAGTGCGTGTAAGTTTGTGTATGTTTGTGTAAGTGCGTGTAAGTGTGTATAAGTTTGTGTAAGTGCGTGTAAGTACGTGTGAGATCGTGTCATTGCGTGTAAGTGCGTGTAAGTGAGTGTAAGTGCGTGTAAGTGTATGTAAGTGCGTGGAAGTGCATGCAAGTACGTGTTAGTGCGTGTAAGTGAGTGTGAGTGTGTGAAAGTATGTGTAGGTTCGTGTAAGTTCGTGTGAGTGCGTGTAAGTACGTGTGAGTTTGAGTCAGTGCGTGTAAATGTGTATGAGTGCGTGTAAGTACGTGTAAGTGCATGTAAGTACGTGTATTTGCGTGTAAGTTTGTGTAAGTTTGTCTAAGTTAGTGTAAGTGCATGTAAGCTTGTGTAAGTGCGTGTAAGTGCGTGTGAGTTGGTGTCAGTGAGTATAAGTGCGTGTAAGTGCGTGTAAGTGCGTGTAAGTGCATGTCAGTGCATGTAGGTGTGTTTAAATGCGCGTAAGTACATGTGAGTGCTTGTAAGTGTGTGTGAGTACGTATAAGTGCATGTAAGTGCATGTAAGTGCGTGTAAGTTCGTGTAAGTGCATGTAAGTGTGTGTACGTTTGTGTAAGTGGGTATAAGTGCGTTCAAGTACACGTAAGTACGTGTACCTTCGTGTCAGTGCGTATACGTGCGTGTTAGTATGGGTATGTGCGTGTAATTGCATGTAAGTGCACATAAGTGCATGTAAATGCGTATAAGTGCGTGTAAGTGTGTGTAAGTGCGTATACGTTTGTGTAAGTGCGTGTAAGTGCGTGTAAATGTGCATAAGTGTGTGTCATTGTATAAGTGTGTATAAGTGTGTGTAAGTACGTGTAAGTACATGTAAGTGCATGTACGTATGTGTAAGTGTGTGTAAGTGCATATAAGTGTGTGTAAGTTTGTTTAAGTGTATGTAATTACGTGTAAGTACATGAAAGTGCGTGTGTGTAAGTGCGTGTAAGTGCGTTTAAGTGTGTGTAAGTGCCTGTAAAGTGCATGTAATTGCGTGGAAGTGCGTGTAAGTGTGTGTAAGTGCGCGTAAGTGCGTATAAGTATGTGTGAGTGTGTGTAAGTGTGTGAAAGTACATACAAGTACGTGTAAGTGTGTATAAGTATGTGCAAGTGTGTGGAAGTGCGTGTAAGTTTGTGTAAGTGTGTGTAAGTATGTGTAAGTACGTGTAAGTATGTGTAAGTGCGTGTAAGTATGTGTAAGTGCGTGTAGGTGCCTGTAAGTGTATGTAAGTACGTGTTAGTATGTGTAAGTACGTTTAAGTGCATGTTAGTTTGAATAAGTATGTATACGTACATGTAAGTTCGAGTAAGTACGTGTACGTGCGTATAGGTGCGTGTAAGTGCATGTAAGTGCGTGTAAGTGCGTGTAAGTTTGTGTAAGTTTGTATTCATTTGTGTAAGTACGTTTAAGTGTGTGTAAGTTTGTGTAAGTGCGTGTAAGTGCGTGTGAGTTCGTGTCAGTGTGTGTAAGTACGTGTAAGTACGTGTAAGCACGTGTAAGTGCATGTAAGTGTATTCAAAAGTGTGTAAGTGCGTGTAAGTGTGTGTGAGTGCGTGTAAGTGCGTGTGAGTACGTATAAGTGCGTGTAAGTTTTTGTAAGTGTGTGTTAGTCGGTGTACATTCGTGTAAGTGCGTGCAAGGTTGTCTAAGTGTGTGTAAGTGTGTGTAAGTGCATGTAATTGCGTGTACGTTTGTGTAAGTTCATGTAAGTACGTGTACGTTTGTGTAAGTGCGTGTAAGTACCTGTGACTGCGTTTCAGTGCGTGTAAGTACGCGTAAGTGTGTGTAAGTTTGTGTATGTGCATTTGAGTGCATGTAAGTGCATGTAAGTGTGTGCGGGTATGTACGTGTGAGTGTGTGTAGGTGTGTGTGAGTGCGTATAAATGCATATAAGTACGTGTAAGTGTGTGTACCTTTGTATAAGTGCGTATAAGTACGTGTATGTTCGTGTAAGTGCGTGTAAGTGCGTGTAAGTGCGTGTAAGTGTGTGTAAGTGCGTGTAAGTGCGTGTAAGTACGTGTAAGTGTGTGTACCTTTGTATAAGTGCGTATAAGTACGTGTATGTTCGTGTAAGTGCGTGTAAGTGCGTGTAAGTGCGTGTAAGTGTGTGTAAGTGCATGTAAGTGCGTGTAAGTATGTGTAAGTGCGTGTTTGTTCGTGTTAGTGTGTGTAAGTATGTGTAAGTGCTTGTCAGTGTGTGTACGTGCGTATAAGTACGTTAAAGTGCGTGTAAGTACGTGTAAGTGCGTGTAAGTTCGTGTAAGTACGTGTAAGTGCATCTAAGTGCATGTAAGTGTGTGTAAGTTTGTGTAAGTGCGTGTAAGCGTGTGTAAGTATATGTAAGTGCGTATAAGTGCATATAAGTGCGTGTAAGTATGTACGAGTACGTGCCAGTGCGTGCCAGTGCATGTAAGTTTGTGTAAATGCTAGTAAGCGCGTGTAAGTACATGTAAGCACGTGTAAGTACGTGTAACTATGTGCAAGTGCATGTAAGTGTGTGTAAGTGCATGTAAGTGCATGCCAGTACGTGTAAGTTCGTGTAAGTACGTGTAAGTGTGTGTAAATGCGTGTAGGTACGTCTAAGTACGTTTAAGTGCGTATAAGTATGTGTAAGTGCGTGTAAGTGCATGTAAGTGTGTGTAAGTGTGTGTAAGTGTGTATAAGTGCGTGTAAGTGTGTGTCATTGCGTGTAAGTATGTGTAAGTGTGTGTAAGTTTGTGTAAGTTTGTGTAAGTACGAGTAAGTGTGCGTAAGTTTGTGTAAGTGCGTGTAAGTGCGTGTAAGCGCGTGTGAGTGCGTGTTAGTGTGGGTTAGTGCGTGCAAGTGCGTGAAAGTGCGTGTGCGTGCGTGTAAGTACGTGTGAGTGCATGTAAGTGTGTGTAAGTTTGTGTAAGTGCGTGTAAGTACATGTACGTTTGTGTAAGTGCGTGTAAGTGTAAGTGCGTGTAAGTGCGTGTAAGTGCGTATAAGTGCGTGTAATTACGTGTAAGTTTGTGTAAGTTCGTTTAAAAATGTGTAAGTTCATGAAAGTGCGTATAAGTTCGTGCAAGTGCGTGTAAGCGCGTGTGAGTTCGTGTCAGTACGTACAAGTGCGTGTAAGTGTGTATAAGTGCGTGTAAGTACATGTAAGTGTGCGTAAGAGGGTGTAAGTGCGTGTAAGTATGTGTGAGTGCGTGTAAGTGCGTGTGTTGTGTGTAAGTACGTGTAAGTGCGTTTAAGTTATTGTACGTGCGTGTAAGTGCGTGTACGTTCATATATGTACGTGTAAGTGCATGTAAATACGTGTAAGTGCGTGTAAGTACGTGTAAGTGCGTATAAGGGCGTGTAATTGCGTGTAAGTGCATGTAGGGCGCAAGTAGGGCCCAAGTAGGGCACAAGTAGGGCGCAAGTAGGGCGCAAGTAGGGCACAAGTAGGGCACAAATAGGGCACAAGAAGGGCGCAAGTACGGAGCAAGTAGGGCAAAAGTAGGGCGCAAGTAGGGCGCAAGTAGGGCGCAAGTAGGGCGCAAGTAGGGCGTAAGTAGGGCACAAGTAGGGCATAAGTAGGGCGCAAGTAGGGTGCAAGTAGGGCTTATTTACGGCGCAAGTAGGGCGCAAGTAGGGCGCAAGTATGGTGCAAGCAGGGTGCAAGTATGGCGCAGGTTGGGCGCAAGAAGGGCGCAAGTAGGGCGCAAGTAGGGCGCAAGTAGGGCGCAAGTAG
>SZWC01027679.1:0-19910 GCA_023375785.1 Penium margaritaceum | reverse complement strand
GAGCTGGACTGGGTCAGACACCTGAGCACGGGTGCTAGCAGGGACAGTCGTGGGCTGGACTGGGTCAGACGCCTGAGCAGATGTGCTAGCAGGGACAGGCAATACCTCTGGGCCAACGGCGATAATAGCCGGGTCGTCAAGTGCTGGAGACCGAGAGGGGGCTCGAGCGGACCCATCAGCCTGGCGACCAGTGGTCGACGGCGGAGACATCTCCCCCATCCGCCGAGAACCCTCACAGGAAGGGACATGGGCGGCAGAGAGGGCTGTGATGGAAGTCAGATCACGGTAAGTGAGTGACTAAAAAAACAGCGCGTCCCGAGACTCAATGACACGACGGCGAGTGGGGTCCCAGAAGCGCCAGGCCTTCGACCGCGGGGAGATGCCGATGAAGGCACACAAGCGACCCCGAGGGGAGACCTTGGACCCCTGCTGGTCCTCGGTGTACCACACGGAGGCCAGGGAACCCCAGACGCGAGCGAGGCGAAGATCAGCACGGTGGCCAAACCAGAGCTCGTACGGTGTAACATGGTCCGGAAGCGGACCATGCGGGAGGCGGTTCCAGACCCAGGTCATGTAGGAGAAACCCTCGAAGGCGAAGGACTCCGGGAGACCGCACTCAGACCGCATGGCGCGGACAGCATCTTCCATGGTGCGGTTCCAGCGCTCAGAGACACCGTTCTGCTTTGGGGTGGCAGGAGCGGAGACCTGGTGAAAAATGCCGTGCTCAGCAAAGAAGGCGTCCATCTCACCGAGGTACTCGCCACCGCGATCCGATCGGAAGGTGTGTAGCGTGTGGCGAGACTGACGCTCAGCCATCACGAGCCAGAGCCGAACCGCAAGGGCGACGTCGCTCTTCTGACGCAGACTGTAGACCCACCGCATCCGGGTGAAGTCATCAGTCAGTGTCAGAACATATCGGCCCCTCTCGGACACGGACTCAACCGGGAGAGGACCAAGCAGGTCTGAGTGGACCAACTCGAGGGCCCACAGTGCTCGTGAACGTGAATCAGGGTAAGTGCACCGGTGCATCTTACCCTGGGCGCAAAAAAGACAGTCGGTCTTGGGTGGCTTCTCGAAAGAAGCCACGTCAAGACCAAGAGCGGGCTATGTCCGGATGAGCTTCAACACAGTGTCGGAGCCCACGTGATACAGACGGCGGTGAAGCAACCTCTAGTGGTCTGGGGATAGAACACCAGTGACAAAAACGCGACCAGAGGATGTAGGGGAGCGAGGGGAGGAGGGCCGAGAAATGCGGTACAGGTCATCAACGACTGAAGCACGCAAGACAATGCTACGGGTGTCAGAAGCAGTCACAGTCGCCGAATCAGCAGTGTGCTCAACAGAGAGACCCATCAGAGTGCAGACCCGCACAGACAGCAGGCTGAGCTCAAGATCAGGTACAAATAGCACGTCAGAGAGATACAAGGGGCCAGACGGACCATCGAAGCACACAACCCCAACACCGTGGACGGGTAAGGACTGACCAGAGCCGGTGCGAACAGAACGAACAGTCGTGACGGGACCAAGAACCACAAAGTCACTGCGACGACACGTCATGTGGTGAGTGGCACCGGAATCGATGATCCAAGTGCCACTGGGGTCACGACCGGTGGACGTCACTGTACAACGAGCAATGGAACACTCGGCATCAGAGGGACGCTGAGCCGGCAGTGGGACGGAACGACGGACATCACGAAGGTGAGACTCATGGATCCAGTCTGTGCAGTCAGGCCCATCCTCATCACATGCGGACTGTGCTCCCCCACATGTATCATCACGAGTCACGAAGGCGGACGAACAAGCAGTCTGTGACCCACTCGACGATGACAGCACACTCGCACCTCCCTGTAAGCGAAGCGCCAGAAGATGACGTAGCTCGGCGATGGTGCGGTCACGTGGGTCTGGATCACTGCTGCTCGCTGGCGAGGACGTAGGAACAGCTGCAGTCGTAGTCGCCGCGCGGCCCGAGGAGTGTGCGGACGACGTCCCGGGCGCGGTACGAGCAGCATGGGCCGCCTGAAGTCCACGGGTGATGCGCCCCCAGTCAAGCGGCTGCTGGCACTCGGTGTAGCGATGGGCACCTCCACAGTTGTAGCAGTGGACGGAACGCCCACTGCTACCACTGGATGACGACTGCTGCTGGCCCGATCCGCGCTTCCTGTTCTTCTTCTTCCCCTGGGCGGCTGCTGCGACGCCCTGCGTCTGCGTGGGTGTAGACGGGGTCGAGGAGGAAGAGGAAGATGAGGTCGTGATGGAGGTGGATGAGGGTGACTGCAGGATGGNTCCACGAGGATCAGCTCCGGTGCCTGTGCCAGCCTCGCCAAGGAAGGGGCGGAAGTCGACGACAGTCTCGCGTGGCATAGCGTAGAGAAGTCCTCGCATGGCCCGAGCAGCTGTCGACACCTGTGCTGGGTCTGTAGTCTGGTATGGGCTGTGGTAGTAAGGCCAGACTCCCTCGGAGGTGGCCCACACCTGAAACAGGATCTCCCAGCAGTCAAAACCATCCTCTCTGATGTACCGTGGGGGTGGCGCCTCAAAGTCCTTTGGCTGCCGCTCCGTGGGAAGAGCAGCCGCAGGCTGAGGAGGCCGAGAGACAGGGAAGAAGCCTGGAAGGGGGTGATCCCCGAGAGAAGGAAATGACGGTCGCATCGGAGACGCAGGTGGAGGTCGCATACCCGTCTGCAGCTGACGAAGACGCTCCCGTAGAAGACGGATCTCCCGCTCCTGGGAGTCATCCTCGAAACCTGGCATGAGTGACTCGTCATCAAAGAGGTCCTCAGGTGGTGGGGAGTCTGCGTCAGGAGGTGCGGGAGGCGTAACCCCTGTCATGGCCACCCGGGTCGAGTGCTGTGCGGATGCCACAAGACCGGCAGCTCCCCCAGAAGCCCGCGAGGGAGCCGTGGACTGAGCACGCAGAAGCTCTGTCAGCGTGCGAATCGAATCAGTCTGCTCTCGCTGCAGATGACTCATCTCCTCCTGCTGGCTACGTAGGTCCGCGATCGCCCGCGAGCGAGGGCTGAGTAACTCTGAAGAAGAGGAGGAGGGGTCAGCTGGCGCCTTGTCCTTGTCGTCGGGCGAACTCATGTCGCCGCTCAGCATGGGACGACGGGTCAAGTTTGTCGGATTGTAGTACTGTCTGCGTTTCTCGAGGAGTTGCAATGCTGGCAACTTTTGACCTTCCAGCAAAAATTTGCCTAAGTATGGTGCTGACGTCAGCAGGTGGTTGCTGACGTCAGCACGACCTGATGACGTCAGCAAGCAGAATGCTGACGTCAGCGTCGACGCTGACGTTTTTTTTTGGTTCCGCTCGCGGTTCTGCGCGAGCGTGCAGCCGCCCAGTGGTGGCTGCGCGGAGGCTGCGCGGAAGCTGCGCGGCAGCTTCCGCCCAGCTGCTGCTGCAGCTTCGCGGGCAGCTGCAGCAGCAGCTGCATGGCTGCGTGCGCGGCGGTGGCAGCAGCAGCTGCACGCTGCCGCTGCTGCTGTTGCGCGCTGCAGCAGCAGCTCGCTGCCGCCGCCGCCCGTTGCTGCTGCTGCGCTGCCGCGCTGCTGCGCTGCTGCTGCTGCTACTGCGCTGCTGCGCTGCACGCTGCTGCTGCTGCCGCTGCTGCCGCCGCTGCCGCTGCTGCTGCTGCTGCTGCAACTGCGCTGCGGCTGCTGGTGCTGCTGCCGCGGCTGCTGTCACGCTGCTGCTGCGGCTGTGGCTGCTGCGCTGCTACTGCTACTCAGCTGCGGCGGCTGTGGAAGAAGGGCTGCTGGCACCGCCGCCGCCACGCCCCTCTGCGTGGTGGTACGCGTCGCTGCTGCTGTCTCTGCAGCTACGATCTCACGTTGACGGCGGTCGACCGTCTCCAACGGGTCCCAGAAGATCTGCTGCAGCGGTGACTCTCACTGCTGCTGCTCTGCTGCGTCTCTGCTGCGCAGCTCGGTGAGATCTGTCTCACTTCTCTGATACCAAGAGAAACTGCTAGGAAGCTTCCTAGCCTTGCTGCTGCTGACGTGGCGACACTGTCCAGTCAGTTGACGCACTAGCAAGCAGGCAGGTGCAAGAAACAGCAAGGATCAGGCTAGGGAGACGCGCATAGTCTCATAAGCTTCAATAGCTTAGTAAATGCAGAGAGAAATGACAACTGACAGGTCCAAGGCATAAATACCTGCCGCGGCGCACAGCGGGTGTCGCACGCGGCAGTCCAAGAGCTGTCCTAAAACCGGCCCAAAACCACTGTTTTGGCCGTAACTCTGCGCACACATGTCAGAATCCTACGCCGTCTGAACCTAGACGTGCAGAATCAAAAGACGCACACAACGACTGGTCACATGCATGCATCCATTGACTGACAGCGAGTATATAATGCAAAAACATGCAAATGGGCCTCATGCCCAGTCCGCCGAAAGGCGCCTGCAAGACGTAGAAGGCACAGGAGGGAGTCCCGGTGACATCTGGGGCTCTGGAACAGTGGTCGGTCAGCTCCAGACGGGTGGTCCGCCGCCTGTCGTCGCGCCGGTGTCACCAGGGCCGCCTGCCTCAGGGATCTGCACGAGTATGGACACGGCCGAGTGGTCACAGTAAACTGTACAAGACGGCACAAAGCACAACAGTATACGCTGAAAATGCCGATTACCCCCTGTTTTGTCACCCTTGACCCTCATCCGCCCCTCCGTCGGAACAATAAGCTTCATTTGCCCCTCTTTCGGAACGATAAGCCCCATTCGCCCCTCCGCCGGAGCGATAAGCCCCATCCGCCCCTCCGTCGGAGCCATAAGCCTGATCCGCCTCTCCGCCAAAACAATGAGTCTCATCCGCCCATGTCCGGCAAAAAAAAGCCCAATCCGCCTCCCGTTTTCACCATGCTCAAACAGTGTTGCATGTCGCTGCTTAAGCATGGCGATTCCGGGCATGCCGTGCTAGAATGCGATCCTCCATCGCGGCCGTTGCGATGGAGGGCCGCGATAGCATCGAGGGGTCGAAGGGGGGGGGAGGGCGGGGGAGTTGCCGGCCGAAATCCGTTGGTCGGCACTTCGTGAACCCCCCCCCCACTTCTCACAGCCCACCCTCCCGTCCATTGAGGCCCTCGCGATTGAGGGCCGCGATGAAACGGGCGGCCAGTGGGTTGCCGGGAGCCGGTGGAGAGAGTGGGGGGGGGAACTTCGACGGGGATTCCGGCCAATGGGTGTCCATAGGAATCCCCGAGGGCAGTCGAAAATCCCTTTTTGTTTTTTTTTACACTTTGTACAGCTTTATACCCTCGTTTGAGGTACAAACAGTAGACAAACCCACCCCCTCATTATACCCAGGGTTTGAGGGTTTATTTTTGTGCGGGCACCTGCTGGGCCCCGCGGTAGCGGGGCCTAGCAGGTTCCCTTTTAACGCATGGGGAGTCTCGGACCCCCCATGCAAACTCCCCGCAAACCACTTACGAAAAATTACAAACCCTTCATTTAAGGAGTTTGTGATAATTGGGCAGAAAGTTGTGACGTCAGCATGTCGACGCCGCATCCATGCAATGTCGACATGCTAACTTTCGACAAACGAGGGGGGTATATCGTTTATTTTCTACGCTTGGATTTTTGCGTCCTTGCAGAATGTAGCGTGGCAGTGCCACGCCGACCGGTCGAAGGAGCCACGTGGCTCGAGCGGGGTCACCTTGGACTGTAGGCGGTTAGACGGGATGGCTTGAGGGTCGGAGACCCTCAAGCACCGCGGTTTTGGCCTAGTTGGTCAAGGATTCCGTCCAATCCGTTACATTGGTATCAGAGCTCCAGGGCTCGGATCCCACGTCGGGATTACCGGAGATGCCAAGGCGGCTCTCACTCCTAGCGGGGGGGAGTGTAGCGTGGCAGTGCCACGCCGACCGGTCGAAGGAGCCACGTGGCTCAAGCGGGGTCACCTGGGACTGTGGGCGGTTAGACGGGATGACTTGAGGGTCGGAGACCCTCAAGCACCGCGATTTTGGCCTAGTTGGTCAAGGATTCCATCCAATCCGTTACACGGAAGGGGCGAGTCAGGCTTATTGTTCTGGCGGAGGGGCAAATGAGGCTTATCGCTCCGACGGAGGGGCGGATGGGGCTTATCGCGCTGGCGGAGGGGCGAATGGGGCTTATCGTTCTGACGGAGGGGCAGATGGGGCTTACATCTCCGACGGAGGGGCGGATGGGGCTTATTGTGCAAAACTTGGGGTATATAGTCACTCCGCCCATATGTATATGTACATGTAAATGTATATGTATATGTATATGTATATGTATATGTATGTGTATGTGTATGTGTATNGACCCTCAAGCACCGCGGTTTTGGCCTAGTTGGTCAAGGATTCCGTCCAATCCGTTACACGGAAGGGGCGAGTCAGGCTTATTGTTCTGGCGGAGGGGCAAATGAGGCTTATCGCTCCGACGGAGGGGCGGATGGGGCTTATCGCGCTGGCGGAGGGGCGAATGGGGCTTATCGTTCTGACGGAGGGGCAGATGGGGCTTACATCTCCGACGGAGGGGCGGATGGGGCTTATTGTGCAAAACTTGGGGTATATAGTCACTCCGCCCATATGTATATGTACATGTAAATGTATATGTATATGTATATGTATATGTATATGTATATGTATATGTATATGTATATGTATATGTATATGTATATGTATATGTATGTGTATGTGTATGTGTATATGTATATGTATATGTATATAGAAACCTAGGCAGCAGGTTGGGGCAGCATGCGTTGTCGATGCAGCGTGCGGGCTTCCACGCTTGTTGCTTAAGTCTGCTGCCCCCTCAGTCTACTGCTCTAGAGACTAAGTCTGGAAGCTCTGGGTTTGTTACTTAGAAGTGCCCGCGCCAGTGTTAGCGCCAGAAAGCAGCTGAAAACAAAAAGTAACTGATTAGTAATGAAGAATGAGCAACAATGGGAGACCCCTCCAAGTTCTAGCTCCCCCCCACTAGTATAGAACTTGCTACTCAGCTAACCAGCCAATCAGAAAACAGTGCTAGACCTATTTTCTGGCAACCAGGGTTTTCTGGGTGAGCCCTGCCAGACGCCCGGCAACCCAAGACCTGGGTGTCGTCCATTTTTCCTGAAAACTAGACCATACCATAATACTGACGCTGCAAACGTATTCGTGCAGTCAGAATCAGCTAGAAAAATAGCTACAAGAAGTTATGGCTGCACGAACCCAGGTAGTGCCTATGACAGTCAACGATGCCAAACAGGACCATACAACATGAGGCATGATGCTGCAGACGCAATGCCACAGCCAGACAGAGTGCTAGGTGCATGTAGACAGCATCTGCGGTGGCAGTGACCGCCGGCGGCCCGACCACTGAGGAGGCCTGCCGATGGAACTCAGCGCATCGCCAGAGGAGGAGGCTCCAGTGACGGGTGAATGGGCCTTAGCGTGCATCGGCTCCACCAAACGACACTCCAGCGGCGTCAAGTCTCGCCGTCAGTCATCTGCACGCCGATGCACACAAGCCGGCAGGACACAACAGAGTACAATGAGAGATGCACAAAAACCAACACTCCCCCATGACTCACAGGCGTAGTGCACATGTGCGGGCAGAGACAAAGTCAACGACCAAACTCCCCCAGGCCAAGCAGAGACGCAAGCAAGGACAGAGAGGTACTCACGGACGCATGCCGACTGAACTCACAGCTTTCTTAAACGAGTTGCGCTTCAGTGTCTTGGTCATGAAGTCAGCCAACTGCCATGCTATCTCAACCCACATGATGCTAACGCTGCCGTCATGCAACAACGAACGCACATAGTGATACTCAGCATTGATGTGCTTTGTGCGTGTGTGATGCACGCCGTCATTGTCGGCGATGGCCATGGCACTCTCATTGTCACAGTGCAACGTGATGGATGCGAGAGACTGACGCAACTCGGACAACAGACGACGTAACCAAAAACTCTCACACTCGCCTGAGCCAAGAGCAACATAGTGAGCCTCAGCAGTGTTGCGTGCAACGCATCCCTGCTTGCCACTGCGCTAGGACACAACTATGCCGCCAATTAGAAAGATCGAGCCTGTGCGACTCTTGCCGTCCGGACTGCCGGCCCAGTCACTATCGGTGTAGCCCACCGCGACGACAGACGGCTGACGGCGGAACATGAGACCTCGCCGAGGAGTCGAGACAACATAGCGCAGTACTCGGATCGCGGCCTCGTAGTGGAGGTGACGCGGCTCTAGAGAGAACAAGGCCAAGAGGTTGACGCCGAACGCGATGTCTGGGCGCGTTGTCGTCGCCAGGAACATCAGTGACCCGATGACTCGCAGGTATGTGGTCACGTCAACTGGCTCCCCCACAACGGCTGGGACAGGACTCTTCAGCTTCGCCTGGCCATCGGGTGACATGGGTGAGGATACGCTCGGCACGAGTGGCAGGTCCTCCGCAAAGCGGGTGGAGAGAGTCTGCACATAGGCTGCCTGATGGATGTGAAGGATGCCTTGGGAGCGATCATGCTCGAGCTCCATGCCCAGGAAGACTCTGGCAGACCCAAGGTCCTTCATCTGGTACGCGGTGTGCAGCAGATCCTTGACATGCTAGATGGCAGCCGTGTCTGGCGACGCAATGAGCACATCATCGACGTAAACCAGAATAGCAGCCAAGGTTTGGCCTCGCGGACTGACAAACAGTGTGGGGTCAGTGGTGCTGCGCTGGAGTCCGCCACGAAGGAGCATGCTGCTGATTTCTTGGTTCCAGCACCGAGGCGAGTGCTTCAGGCCATAAAGGGCCTTGCGTAGTCGCCAGACTCTCCCAGTGCCATCGCCGAAGCCTGGGGGCCATACCATGTAGAGCTCCTCATCCACCTGTGAACCATGGAGAAAAGCGTTGCTCACATCCATCTGATATAGCTCCCACCCGTGCTGGGCGACCAGACTGAAGAGTGCCCGGCTAGCGGAGAACCGGCCAACTGGGGCAAAGATATGGTCGATTACGACCATATCTTTGACCCCAGGAATCTGGGCAAACCCCTTGGCTGTAAGGCGGGCCTTGTACTTGTCCAAGGACCCGTCGGGCTTCCACTTGCGCCGAAAGACCCACTTGGCGCCGATGGCCTTTTGTCCGGGGGGAAGGTCGACGAGGTCATACACGTGGTGCTGTCGGATAGCGGCGAGCTCATCGACGCAGGCAGCGTCCCAGTGTGCGGCCTCAGGAGAGGCTCGTGCCTCCCGTAGGGTGTCTGGGTCCTCCGGGCGTGCTGTGAAGCGGACTGAGAGAGCGTGTGGAACTCGAGCCCCAGGTGGGATGCGCGCGAGTGCAGCCGCGACTGGGACTGCCGGCCCGGAGGGGTCAGCGGACGCAACTGGGGCTGCTCGCCCGGAGGGACTAGCTTACGTGACTGGGACTGCTGGCCCGGAGGGACCAGCGGACGCGACTGGGGCTGATGGCCTGGAAGGACCAGCGGACGCCACTGGGGGTACCGACCCGGAGGGACCAGCGGACGCGACTAGGGCTGCTGGCCCGGAGGGACCAGCGGACATGACTGGGACTGCTGGCCCGGAGGTACAAGCGGACGCGACTGGGGGTGTCGGCCCGGAGGGACCAGCGGGCGTGACTGGGACTGCTGGCCCGGAGGGACCAGCGGACGCGACTGGGGCTGCTGGCCCGGAGGGACGAGCAGATGTGACTGGGACTGCCGGCTCGGAGGGATTGAGGGATGTGCCACCCGGAAGTGGCAAGACAGAGGAAGGACTCACCACTCCCCCACGCGATGGGATAGACACGGACGAGCCGGAGTGAATGAGGTCGCGAGGAAACAGGTCCTCGAAGAAGAGGGCGTCTCGGGACTCAACGATGCAGTGCCGGGAGGGATCCCAGAAGCGCCAGGCCTTGGACTGACGAGAGACACCGAAGAAGGTGCAGGGACGTCCACGAGGGGCGAGCTTGCTGCCCTGCTGCAGAATGGGCAGCCACACAATGGCCACGCAGCACCAGACGCGAGCCGGGCGGAGGTCAGCTCGCTGACCGCACCAATGCTGGTACGGTGTGGACTAGTGGGGAAGGGGACCGGGCGGTTCCAAACCCAGGTCATGTAGGCCATGGCTTCAAAATAGAAGCCCTCGGAGAGACCAGACTCGACCCGCATGGTGCGGACGGCGTCGGCCATAGTACGGTTCCACCGTTTGGAGATACTGTTCTGGGCGGGTGTGTAAGGCGCGGACGTTTCATGGCGAATTCCGCGGGAGGCGAGAAAGGTCGTGGCCTCACCCAGGTACTCACCACCACGATCAGAGCGAAAGCGGTGGAGAGAGCGGCCGCACTCGCGCTCCGCAAGGACAAGCCAGTCTTGGATGGCGTGGGCGGCATTGCTCTTCTGCCGAAGGCAGAAGACCCAGCGGTAGCGAAAAAAGTCGTCAGTGAGGGTGAGGACATAACGACCATGCTCGCCGACGGACTCGATGGGCAGAGGACCCATGACGTCCGAATGGACAAGGTCGAGGGGGGTGGATGCACGGGAGGAAGACAAGGGATACGTGGACCGGTGCATCTTTCCCTGAGCGCAGTCAATGCACTCACTTGGGCAAGGGAGGGGAAAAGTCTCCGGGTCAAGGCCCTTGGCCGGCTGGGTACGGACCATGCTATCTACGGCGGCAGAGTGGATGTGGCAGAGGCGGCGGTGCAAGAGGCGAGTGTGCTCAGGAGAAAGCGTACTGATGACAAACACATGGCCTGTGACGGCCGACGGGGAGGAGACGGAAGGAGAGGAGGAGAGGCGAGGTACATGCCACAGGTTGCCACGGGCGGTGGCATGCAGCACAACAAGGCCAGACAGACGTAACGACACAGTGCCAACACCACGCGAGTGCACAACGTCCATGTTCATGCGGTCAAGTGCAGTGAAGGATAGAAGGCTGAGCTCAAGACCAGGGACAAAGAGGACATCGGTCAGAAAGACGTCACCGGAGGGACCACGGAAACGAACGACGCCAACACCACTGACAGGCAACACTGGCAAGAGCCTGTCCAGACACCGGAAGCATCACCTACATGACCAAGCATACTAAAGGCCTCAGGATAGGCCGTCATGTGATGCGTGGCCCCGGAGTCGATGATCCAGGTCTTAGCAGGGTCCTCGACCGGGGCCGCAAGATCACTAACAGTCACATGGCAACAAGCAAGGGACGCGGACGCGGTGGAAGGAGATGCGAATCGAGACTACCAATTGTCAAGCCAAGCAACGTTGTCCTGGGAGTGGGTAGCAGAGACCATGAGAGACGACGAGACAGACGAGGAAACGGGGTACGACCGTAGCTCAGTCTCAGTCATGTAGGGCTGGAAAGGGGAGCAGGAAGTGATGCAACTCGCACTTCCCTGGGGAGGACGGCAAGGCAGGCCGAGCTGGAGCGCGATGAACTGCTCCAGCTGGCGCTCACGGGAGGATGGTCCGTGAGTGTAGACGGAGTGCGGGGTGATGGCGCCGGAGCCCGGGTAGAAGGAGGACTGCGCCGGCAACAACGGCTGCGGCGCTGGTGTCGGCGCGATCGACGAAGCAACATGAGTGGTGGAGCTGCTGGACGAAGCGGAGGTGTCAGAGCCGGCGACATCCACGGTGGCAGAGGCGAGACGGCGGTCGCGCTGGCGGCGCATGGTGGCGATGACGCGGGCCTCATCCGTTGGTAGAGGACACGTGTACCACCTGTGTGCGGGCTGGCCACAGTTGTGGCAGACCGAACCGTCAGTGCTGGACTCGGTCGATGACTGTTGCTGCTGCTATTGCTGAACTTTGCCTTTCTTGTTCCGATGCTTCTTCTTCCCCGACGAGGATGAGATAGCTGCGGCGGGGGAGGCGACGGCAGGGGAGGCGACGGCAGGGGAGGCGACGGCCTCCGTGCGCTGGAGTTGGGACTCCAGACGGGCTTCCTCAATGAGGGGGAAGAGCTTGTATGCCCAGGGCATGAGGGTGTCCTGGGCCACCATGGTGGAGAGAACTTCGTGAGGGTAGTGGACGAAGACGTCCGCGTACGCTTCGGTGGCACTGCGCTTGATGGTGAGAAGCGCGGCCAAAGGGGGTGGGACAGCGGTCCCGAGGCAACGAAGGATTTCCTTTGCCCGCTACCAGTAGGAGGTGACCGTCTCGGTCTACCCCATGTGCAGGGAGTTGATCGCTCGCAGCAGGCGGCTAGTCTCAGCGTCACTGGACAGGCGATGGGGACGAGTGAGAACGTGGCATGCGGCTGCAAGGTCTGGGGTGGCGCCAGAGGTGAAGTCACCCAGGAAGGGCTCAAGGGCGAGGCGAGAAGCCGGAGGGGCAACAGGGACAAGAGCCCGGACGGCACGACCATCGTCATATAGCTGGTCGGCCAGGGTGGCATCATACGGCAGGGTGTAGTATGCCCACAGGCCCTCACCCTGCGCCCAGATGCGGAATCTGAGCTCCCAGCTCCGGAATTGCTCGCCGGCCGGAAGCGGTGGCGGCGGCGTCTCAAAGTCCTTTTGCCTGCGGCCGGCACCCAGAGTGGGACCAAGGATGGAGGTCACTATCTGCCGCTGGCGTAGAGTCTGCTTCTGCGCCAGGTATTGCGTGGCAACAGACATAGCTGGGCTGGCGTGCCTTGGAGGGGGCAAGGACGGAGGCGCATTGGGGGTAGACTGGGGGACTAACGGTTGTAGTGCTGCAAGCTGCTGCGTCAGGGCGGCGGGCTGTTGCTGAAGAGCAGTGAGGGGGTCGGGGTTGTCACCAACAACGTCAGAGGGCTACTGGCGCCGCTGCTCCTCCTGTTGCTACTGTTGCTGCTTCCGCTGTTGCTGCTGCTCCTGTTGCTACTGCTGCCCCTGCTTTTCGTGCTGTTCCTACTGCTCTTGCTGGTGCTGCAGCTGGGACTGGTGCTGCTGCTGCTGCTCTTGCTACTGCTGCTGCTACTGCCGCTGCTGCTATTTTTGCTGCTGCTGCTGCTGCTGCTGCTGCTGCAGCCGCTGCAAGAAAGGGGGGGTGGGGGTCCTCCCAAAAAAGGAGGACCCCTCCCTTGTGGGGCTACCAGCCATGGTGTGATGCCCTTTGTTTTGTGTGCTTTTTTCTCTCTTTATGGGTTGCTGACGTTAGCAGTGGCATCTACTGAGGGCGGTGGACGTCTTGCCCACCCTTAGGATTACTTCCCCCTTCCCCTTGCCCCTTTCTTTGGTTTTTTTGTGAGTTCATGACGTCAGCAATGACGTCAGCAGCGGGATGCTGACGTCAGCAGTGGCGGTTGTAGGGGCCGCTGCTGCAGCTGTTGTTGCTACTAATGCTGCTACTTGCTGTTGCTGCGACTGCTGCTGCAGTTGGTGCAGTCGCTACTGTTGCTACTGCTACTACAACTGTTGTTGTTGTTGCTGCTACTGCCACTGCTGCTGCTGCGGCTGCAATTGCAGCAGCAGTTGCTGCTGTTGCGGGCTGCTATGGCTGCTAAGGCTGCTGTAGCAGCGAAGGCAGCTGCTGCTGCAGCGGCGGCGAAGCAGGTGGGGTGGGGGATTTTTTTGCTCCTTTTTTTCTTTTTTTGTTCCCTTCTTCCTCATCTATCACAGCTGGCAGCTGCCCGCTGTCAGCTGCGAGCAGCAGGCTGCTTCTCGCTGGCACCCAGCTACTGCTCGTTGGTAGCGGGTAGCTGCTCGCTGGCAGCAGCGGGCTACTGCTCGCTGCTCGCTCGCTACGGGCAGCGAGCAGTAGCAGCCGCTGCTGGCAGCTGCTCGCTGCAGCTACTACTGTGGCTGGCTGCTGCTGCGGCTTACTGCTGCGGCTGTTGCAGCCTGTTGCTGCTGCTACACGCTGCTGCAGCTGCTGCTTGCCGCTGCTACTGCTCGTTCCTCCTGCGGGCTGCTGCTGCTGCGAGCTGTTGCTGCTGCGAGCTACTGCTACGGGCTGCTGTTGCTGCAAGCTACTGTTGCGGGCTGCTGCTGCTGCGGGCTGCTGCAAGCTACTGCTTCTGCCTGCTGCTGTTGCTGCACTTAGCTGCTGCTGGCTGTTGCTGCCACTGCTCGCTGCCATTGCCTGCCGCTGCTACTGCTGCAAGCTGCTACTACTACTTGCTGGTGCAAGTGACTACACCTTGGTGATGTTGCCGCGTGCGTCATTGCCTGTAGGTGTTGGACGCGGCCTGCCGCTCACCTCCTCGCGTCACGTGTGGGGGTCAGTGCTGCCGAAAAAATTTCGGCAGCATTTCCCCTAGCCCAGTGGCCGTGGGAAAAAATCTGATGCCGCCACCAGGCGGGTCAATGCTGCCAGAAAAAATCCGGCAGCATTTCCCCTGCACTGGCGCGTATGGGGGTCCGCCGGCATTGTCTGGCACCTGTATGCCTGTCTTCTGCTGCTACTGCTACGCTCTGGCTCTGATACCAAGCTAGAAACATAGGCAGCAGGTTGGGGCAACATGCGTTGTCGATGCAACGTGCGGGCTTCCATGCTCATTGCTTAAGTCTGCTGCCCCCTCAGTCTGCTGCTCTANAGTGTTAGCACCGGAAAGCAGCTGAAAACTGGAAGTAACTGATTAGTAATGAAGAATGAGCAACAATGGGAGACCCCTCCAAGTTCTAGCTCCCCTCCACTAGTGTAGAACGTGTTACTCAGCTAACCAGCCAATCAGAAAATAGTGCTAGACGTATTTTCTGCTAGGCAGGGTTTTCTCGGTGAGCCCTGCCAGACGCCCGACAGCCCAAGACCCGGGCGTCGTCCGTTTTTCCTGAAAACTGGACCATAGTATAATACCGACGATGCGAATGCAGTCGCTCGGTCAGAATCAGCTAGAAAAATAGCTACAAGAAGTTATGGCTGCACGAACCCAGGCAGTGCCTATGACAGTCAACGTTGCCAAACAGGACCATACAACAGGAGGCATGATGCTGCAGACGCAATGCCACAGCCAAACACAGCGCTAGGTGCATGCAGACAGCATCTGCAGTGGCAGTGACCGCCGGCGGCCCGACCACCGAGGAGGCCTGCCGATGGAGCTAAGCGCATCGCCAGAGGAGGAGGCTCCAGCGACGGGTGAATGGGCCTCAGCGTGTGTCAGCTCCACTGAGCGACACTCCAGCGGCCTCAAGTCTCGCCGCCAGTCATCCACATACCGATGTACACATGCCGGGAGGACACATCAGAGTACAATGAGAGATGAAAGAAAACCAACATATACGTTCATACATACATATATATATATATATATATACATACATACATACATACAAGTGTCGAGTTACCAATGAGGTAAAGTTGGGGTCGTTGGGTGCATCGTCGAGCGACGCATGTGGAGTCACGTCGTGAGTGGTCGGATTCGAGAAGCTCCGCGGAGAAGTCGGGGTGCTTCGAAGATCGAAAAAATAGATGCGACATGCATCTTTATAAATCTAGATATGTCTCGATGTGTCGAGAAGTCAATCGAAATGTCAAGACACTTTTATTGATGATTCTTGGAAATGGTTGAAGTTGTCAGTCAGTGCGAGAAGGTTTGCCAGAGGACGAGGGCAGTTGGCCGGATTGCACTCGAACATCTGAGTGAAAATTGAGGTCTCGAAGCGCGACGGGCTATTTGTATAAGGGTACACTTACCGCATACCCACTCTCCTCGCAACTAAAGGACATCGTACCTACTTTTCACATAAAAAGATTAGGTGGGCCACTTTGGTAGAAAAATGACTATAACGTCCACGAAATGTACATAATACTTATGAGGGCCACTGTTTAAAACAAATACTTTGGACATCCACCGTGCCAAAAATTGTATGGGGGATGATGTAATTCTCCGCATACCCACTTTCCACATGGGCCAGCATAAGACAACAGCATTGAAACAGGACCCCAAGGTAGCCTCACGCAGGAAGGACAGTGTGGCAGTCGACAATGCCAGTACACCACACATGTCCGAGATTCCACCCTGACTTGGCGTCATTGCCATTGTGGACTAGCATTGGTCCAATGCATACGCGACACTCCTCAGTGTCCAATGATCTTCCGCCGCTGACGCGTCTATTGCGAGCACCATCCATCCGGTTCAAATTATATTTCCAAGCATCTTCACTGCGTAACCGTGGAAATCATCGTTGAACCAAAAGGTAGTGCGTCGAACAAGGGACAGAGCTCAATCCTACAGTCTCTTAGCCACCGCCAGCCATGAGCGATGCACACGGTAACCCAAAATTACGTTTGTGATGGATTCACCTTACGATCCGGGACATTGTAACGTTTTGCAGTGTCGTTTGGCGTATTGAACAGTACATAACATCACACTGCGCATAATTCGTGATTGTTCAAGCAGCGACACCCTGTCATTAGGGTCGACAAGGCCTCCTTGCCTCCGACGACATGTCATCCGAGGGGTGCATCAACGGCGGAGAAGGTCGAGGGTGGATGATTGGATATTTCAAAGAACCCTTCGTTGTCCACCGAGCATGGGTCGCAATCAAAGAAGCATGGGATCGTAGAGAGGCATGTACTAGCAGCGTTCATGACCGCCATCTGCCAAATGCCACATGGTCTGCGACACCTGAAGACATGGCACTGACGCTGGAATGGCCATTGCCCAGTATCAGACCATTGGAGTGCCCTGACGTATGGGAGCCATGGATCTCATCTGAGCCTAACTGTCCATGCGGATGTAACCGCTCGTAGAGAACATACAAATATGGAGCTGGCAATGGTCACTAGCCATCTCCATTCACTCTTTTGTACACCGTACAAGACATGGGTCGATCGGTCCATGGACATGATGATGCCGATCCCATTGACGTTATTGACATGCGTACCAACATACACACCTACAAATGGGCAACTGTTTCGAGGATGCACCCATGGGATGAATTTGGCGCTTGGGGCAGCCAACCTACCAGGACCAGCAGGCCACATCTCACTCCCCAGCAAGTAAAGGCAGCATGGACTACGATCAAGGCTCGTTGGGACACGCTCGTTGCAACGGAGGTCCAACCCATTTGAGTGAACTGCCCATGCGAACCAGAGACCATGTGCTGGATACTAGGTGTTCGCATGCCAACTCCGCGTCCACCAAACACCCTTGGGCAGTAGATGCCTTGGGCTTGATGTTAGCATCGNCGCTCATCCAATAGGCCCCTCAAACTGTGGATTGGCTGCCCGGTTTTACTTCGATGCCATGGTCGATGTCCCGTTGAGGTGGTAGGGTTTTTGAGAGTACGTCGGGCAAGTCGTCCGCAAACTCTTGGATGAGTGGTGCGAACTTTTCAGGGACCATCGTGAACTTTGTTGATGGCGATGGGGCTGATGAAGTCAATGGGGGTGATGAGTCAGCTGCACCCACTACCGCTTCCTCCATTGGCTTGAGATGTACGAGCCACACATTTTGGCTACCGCGACTTCCTCTACTGCTTCCACCTCTGTTACTTGCACTTTCATCTTCCGTCCCACGCACAGAAGTTGTCGCTTGGCGTTGTCGATTTCTATGTAGACGTCGCCGCTATTCCAGTCGACCTGCGGATTGTGTCAGTGTAGGAAATCGCGTCCGAGAATGATTTTGTGGTCACTCATTAGGCAGGATCTCTGGACAGTTACATCCCGTAGATCTCCGACTTGTAGTCATAGTGGTTGTCAAAGTCTCCATACTTACAGTCTCCCATTGACGGTTTTCCTCCTAACACCATTGGTTTGGTCTGCAAACCCAGCTTGCGAACCATGTCATTGCTTACAAAACTATGAGAATCTCCTCCATCCAATAGTGCCGGTACCGTTCTTTGAATTTTGCATCCTCGAGGTTGCACTCTTAGCAGTACCACTCGTTGGCTGTCTTCTTATCCCTCGTTGAACTTTGTGATCTCAGAAATCCCTTGCGGTGTCATAGGCCGTTCTGATGGGCGATCGTTTAGCGCAAAACGCTCCTCACGAACAAGAGTTGCGCCTTTCACTCCTGCCCTTTGCCGTTTTCCGTCTCATTTTTGTGTGACTTCCCCCCCATTTTTGCCAGTCACTTGCTTCAGAATTTGCGAGCGATGTGCCCGACTTTTTTGCAATTGTAGTATGTGCACGTAACTCTCTGGTCGACGGCTTCCACTTCCATTGGAGTCAAGGGATCCCCCGACTGGATTTTTTCCATTTCCAGGATGATTGTTGTTGGGAGGTCACCAGCCGTATGATTCCTCGATCCGAGCGTTTTAGTCGGTGTTGTCGGTCATTTTTGCTGCTGCGATCATCCGTGGCAAGTCGTTTTGGATGCCAAAAATGGCGATCTCTCACTAGATGTCTCGTTTGAGGCCGTTGTTATAGTGAAAACACAGCTCTTTGGAGGTGATTTCTACACCAGTGATGATCTTGTAAAATCTCCGCGTGTACTCTGCAACGCCGGACTACTGACGGAGACGCTGGAGCCTATACCAAGAGTCAGACTTCTCGTTCAGTCTCGTCCAAATCTTGCGAGCATCGCAAGCGATAATTCGTTCTATTCAGTTGGTGTTACCATGTCATGCCATTGTAGGCTGATGTGCTCCAAGGGTAGAACGCCTGCAATCGGCGACATGAGATGGGCATTGTTGGCCGTTTACGAGGCCCCGCCGGTCATCTGCTGGCGTTGGATGGTCTTTGGATCACACCACCAACTTTGTGCCGTGCCACACCAAAGCGCTGTTACGAGGTCAATTTTCTTTTGATCATCGTTGACCCCAGCAGCGGTGAAGTACACCTCCAGACTCGTCAGTCACATCCGAAACCGTTGGTCCGTTTGAGTTTGCAGGATCGAACGGTCCGGGAGGGGCTGGGCAAATCTTAGGTTCGCTCGAGAGTTGGGTATTTCTTTTTACTAGCACCGCCCCTCGTGCACTTGCGTCACAAAGAGCCTCCATCGCAATGCTGAGCTATTGGAGCAGAAGGCTGCTGATTTCCTTGAGCGCAGAGATACGTTTCGCCAGTTCCTTGTTGATCCGCACTTGTGGTCTGGAGCCTCCTCTCATTCCTATTGTTGGTAGGGACGGCTGGTTTACCGCCGTTAGATCTGCGACGGGATTGGTCCTTGGGCCATAGGGGTTGATCCAGCTGCCACATAGCCTGCCATGCCAGTGTTTACTGCCGCTTCAGGTTTCGCGCGCATAGGCACGTTCTGCTCATCTATGGCCGAAGTCGTTGACAAAGACCTAGTGCTGGTCGTCGGATGTGCTCGCTCGCTTCACGTCGTAGTCATGAAGTCTGCGAAGTCTTGACGCGCGAGATGCACCGAAGGCTTGTGCAAGGTAGTCCTCTGGATCGGTCAAGTAGTCGGATGCCTCTCGAGCACTGCTGCACTCTGAGACCAAGTGTTATTATGAACAAAGTGTAGATGGTTAACAGGCAGAAGTTGCGAGGCAGAACACGATTTAGGACTTGGGACATTTGAGTAATTTGTAATTAGCGGTAATTATACTTCGATGAAAAGTGTCAAAGTGATCAAACACACACACACACATATATATATATATACACAAGTGTCGGATTACGAATGAGGTATAGTCGGGATCCTTGTGTCAATCGTTGAGCGAATCATGTGGAGTCACATCGTGAGTGTACGGATTTGAAAAGCTCCACCGAGAAGTCGGGATGCTTCCAGGATCGACGGCAGAGATGCGAGATGCATCTCTAAAAAATCTAGATATGTCTCGATGTGTCAAGAAGTTGATTGAAAGGTTGTGACACTTGATGATTCTTGAAAGTGGTCGAAGTTGTCAGAAAGTGCGAGAAGGTTCGTCGGAGGGCAAGGACAGTTGGCCGGATTGTCCTCGACCGTCGGAGTGAAAATCGCGGTCTCCATGCGCGGTGGGCTATTTGTGTAATGAAAAAAACACCCACTCGGAAATATTAGGGACTCGTGTACGTCTGGTACGTAACAGTGTTTGCTAAGGTTTGCATGTAAAAACTTTGGGGTTTGTGAGGTAGGAAAAAAATTAAGTGTTTCCGCTTGAACTTGAAAACAAGCGGTTTCGCTCAACTGCGATTGAGCGATGAGACCTTTTTCTCTTTTTG